>VUQI01015895.1:7660-24490 GCA_015106735.1 Paratilapia polleni
CAAACACTGATGGTAAAAAAAAAAAAAAAACCATAATGAATAATGATAATAGCATAAAGGACAAAATAAAATATTATGATATATTTTTGAAAGAGACAAGGAGTAAGATGTAAAGATGTACAGATGAAAAACGACAGACTTAATGGTTTGGATGTTTATGTCAAACATTTGCTGTTTATTAATAGAGACCTGAAGTGAGTCTGTTTTGATCCCTCTAATGAGGGCTGATAATTCCCCCTCTGCCTTCTCAGGTTAGTCATGATGTCGCCAGATGACCGAGCCCTCGAGGACCTGTTGTACGGCAGTGACCTTGGTGACGAGGTGCATGGGGCGGAGCTGGGCGGCAGCATGGCGGCAGCGGCAGCAGAGGAGGAGGAAGCTGCAGACAATGTGAATATTAAAGCTGCTTCTTTCATTTTTATTTTGATTCTATTTTGATGCCAGTCTTCATGTGTGTTGCTGGCTATGCTGCGTTCATGGTCCCTGTCATGAACACCTGGACACGATTTAAAGGTTATGGTTTGGACCTTTTGCCCTCAAGGTTTTATTTTACAAATTTATATGCTGTTTTCTGGACTCCAATATTTCATTTTAAGTGCAATCAGTGAACTGGATGCTATTACAATTTTATCAAAACTGTGACACTGAATTATGGCCATAACTAAAAATTAAATTAAATTAAATTAAATTAAATTAAATAATGGCACAAGGAGGAAGGTTAATATTCAGAGAATCAAAATTACATTCATAAATGTACAAAAAATAAAGAAAAATAAAACAAAAGTTGGATAAGCCACGAGATCAAATTAGTACAATTGTGGGGAAAAAAAGTTTCTTAGAGATTAATAAAGTCACAAATTGAGGAGAAAAATCATAAAATAAAATCACAGTTTTGTGTGAAGGAATCAAATCCCTTCACTTTACAATTTTGAATCAACCTCTTCACACTAAATACTTAAACAGTTAATGTCAAATACATTAGTGAGGAGGCACAGCAGTATGCATGATGTAACCAGCGATATCCTTTCATCTCCCCATGTTCTTGTAACTCACAGAAGCTATCAGCTCATTTTGCTCTATCGCATCATGTTTTTTCATAAGTGGAAATTCTAAACATGATCCAGATGTTTTTTTGCTGTATCTCTGGATGCTTCACTACATCCAATCAGAGACAAAACATAACAGATTCTATGAAAAAGGCAGACTTTTCTTATTTTGGTATGAAATTGAGCGACCAAGATAAGCCGTGGGCACCTCATTCAGTTTGCCGGGCGTGTGTGGAAAACCTCCGAGCATGGACTAAGGGAAAGAGAAAGAGCTGGGACCAATGGTATGGAGGGAGCCACAGAATCACTTTGATGACTGCTGCTTCTGTTTAGTCAATATTTCTGGATACAGCTCTAAAATTAAATCATCTATCAGTTCCCCGAACCTGCCATCAGCAGTGAGACCTGAACCACATTCAGATGAAATACCACCTCCCATTTTTACTGGCTTAGTTGCTGAGAAAGAAAAGTCTGGTGATGTTTGGTCTCCAGATGCACAACATTGTAGTGATGAGGATTTTGAAGATCCACCTTCTAGTAGCTCATCTGTCCCCCAGTTATTCACTCATCTGAAATAATAAATAAAGACTATAATCTTGGAGAATATCCAAGTTTTTGCTCAGAATATTAGCCTCCTTTTTAATATGTCATCATACAAAAATTAAGTCAGAATCTTTTTTTTTGTTTTGTTTTTCTCCATTGTTGCTACATATTGTAGCCCATATTGTGTCTGTCTCTCAATCAGTCTCAGCCTCCAACAGCTGTGTCCATCCAGGAGCCAATAATGTGTGCCGGATGTGGCGAGCAGGTGTACGACCGCTTCTTCCTATTGGCTGCAGGAAGGGTGTGGCACAACCCCTGCCTCCGCTGCAGCCAATGTCACTGCGAGCTGCAGACACACCCCTCACTCTACTGGAGGGATGGAAACATCTTCTGCCAGCAGGACTACTGCAGGTCTGCATGAAATCTTTACTTTGCAGCACTTTTTATTTTTTAAACACTTTTAATTTGATATGATTCAAAAGAAGCTTAAGACCCACCTGTGCAGGATTGTTTTATTTAGTTTTATCCATTTACACTGATTTAGTTGTTGTATCTTATTTCATATTGTAAAGCACTTTGTGACTTTTGTTCTTGAAAAGCACTATATAAATAAACTTTTTTATTGCTTACATGTCTGACACTGGTGTGTTTTCTCCTCCTGGTCAGGATGTTCGGAGGGGGTCAGTGTGCTCGTTGCTTCCAGCCAATCCCAGCTTCTGCTTTGGTCATGAGGTCTGGCGAGCTGACTTTCCACCCTCACTGCTTCTCCTGCCAGGTCAGCTTGAAAGCTTTGTGTTATTATTATTTGTATTTTTTAAAGAATACTAAATATATGCAGATATTTTTTTTATGATATTTTGCAGGAGTGTGATGTGAAATTAGTGCCTGGGAACCTGTACTGCATGCAGGGCCTGAACCTCTACTGTCAGTCTCATTATCAGGGTGACGGTGGAGTCCAGCTCCCTCACGACCCACAGCCCAAACCACATGTGAAAGATGGTAAGTGTGTTTGAGAGACTGTAACTTTTGGGGCTTTTATGTACATCTTATTTGCTCCATTTTATACAGTTCTCACCCTTTTTAGGATTTCATGTAAAATACATTAAATATATATTGGTGCAGTTGTTGTGCCGAGGCACCAAACCCAAACAATACTTTGTGCCAAGTGGATAAATGCAGGTGGCATAATCCCATTATATTACACTCAAAACCCAAGTTAATCGGCTCAGGAATATTATGATTAGATGGTGATAGAAGTATTACTTCCAGGGGGGAAAAACAGCTTTTTAAAATCTTATTATGAATGAAAACAGTCCAAAGTTCAATAAATAAAAGTTTGGTTATGTTTTGTCGTGGCTGAATACAGCCCAGGTCTCAGCTGAAGGGGAGGAGTCTGTTAGCAGTCCGGAGCCACGATCGGATGATGGGGCAGCAGGTGGGCGGAGCCGCAGGCGGACCAAGCGAATCAGGACGTGTTTCCGCAGCGAGCAGCTCAGAGCGCTGGAGTCGTACTTCACCCAGAAGCACAACCCCGATGGTAAAGACTGGACCTGCCTCGCACATAAGACCGGCCTGCCCAAGAGAGTCCTGCAGGTACAAACACTAGAGTCTTTTAGATCCTAAAGGATGGGGGTAGTGGTCCTTTAAGGTTTGTCTTCCAGCACTTGAATTTAAAATGAAACAATGAGAAGCTCAAGTGTTTGCTGATGTTTATATTGGGTAAACAGTGTAAAACTCACTGCTCTTCATACATATAGATTTGAAAAGAAGTACTTATCCTTATAAATGAAATTCAGACAAGGAAACTAAGACAAAATAGAGTTATATTAAACACTGATGATAAAAAATGAAAGTAGCCAGATGTGATGTTACCCACTGGTTTGTGACTTGAGCTTTATGGACATCTGCATGTTGATTTTTTGGAGCCATTTGGATGAAAGGGTGGAGTGCTAAGTTACTGGCTAACAGCTACCAAGCTACATCCATAGACTGTATGGGTACATCACACAGACACAGATAGCTGCAAATTAGTGTTAAGAAACAGACTAATAATATCCTAGAATTTCACTCACCAAAACTGGAGCAAAACTTCTTGGAGAGTCTGTTAGCACAGTTAATCACAGACAAAGCCATATTACTGTTCAGATAACTGCAACAGCACAAAGATGGTCGAGAGGTCCAGTTCAGAGACTAAAATTAGCGGAGGTGCAGTACAACTCAAACTACCAGTCAAAGTGACCACATCCCTAACTTTAGGTCTTAGTACATGGATGAGTTAGAAATGAATTCACCTCGGTACAGTTGTTATAAAGGAGGAAACTCTCCACAGAGGCTGTAAACATGTTTATTTCTGCTGTAAAGAGGGACATTTTAACATGGGAGACTATGGGGATTGACTCACTGTTGGAGTCTGCCTCGAGTGGCCATTAGGGGAACTGCTATAGCATTGGCTTCATTTTTCAGCCCCAGATTTTCATTAATTGGCTGTGGTGTATGGACAGATGTTTGTACAATGGTCCGCTGGACACAGATTTATAAAAGGCCCCTCAAACCTCCTGCACAGACTGAAAAAGACAAAAGACACAAACACATCATGTCTTTATTTTTGCATATCTTTTTCTGGTTGTTTTGGGGTCATTTGGTAGGTTTGCATATCTTTATAAGCACTTTGTGTGTTTTTGTAGTGATTTTGCATCTATTTTTATGCATTTTGCATACTTATTTGGTTATTTAGAGAGTTTTCATCTCTCTGTGGTTATTCTGTGTGGCTTTGGGGTCTGTTTGCATTTATCAGAGGTGTAAAACGACCACAAGGCGATGCAGACTGACTGTAACCATCTGAAGAAAAAATAATGACACAGCTGTGATTTCTTTTAGTCAAAGTGTAGAACCGTTGGGGGACCTTCCACTTGTAAACTGTCCTATGCTAGCAACACACCAATAAATGGAAAGGCTGTGGTTTACATTGCGTTGTGAGCCAAGTGGCCTTTTAAATAACAGCTAAAGTTGTATCTTCCTGTGGTTACAAAGAATTGTCTTTTTTCCCTCCCATTTTCCCTCAGGTGTGGTTTCAGAACGCTCGGGCCAAACTCCGGCGTTCCCTCAACTCTGATGACTCTCAGGTCAACTCCCCCTCTGGTCCTCCGAGGGCTGCAGCCATGGCGACCAGCCCCTCATCCCCGACCTACTCCCCACCGGACCAGTTGCAGCCCTTCCCCACCAGCACCATCGACCAGCTGCAGCTCTCCCTACTCACCGCCCCGCTCGGTGAGCAGGCCATCAACCACTCGTCACAGGAGCTGCTGCAAAGCCCCGCCTTCTTCCCGGACTACAATTCCCAGACCACACCGGGGTGTATGTCCACCCTGGAGGCCCATGGCGACTTTGGAGAGGCAGGAGGAGGAAGAGGAGCAGAGGGAGAAGTTGACCCTGATGCTTTCAGTCCACATTACTGTTAGACAACAAATAAACAGCATTTAGATGGTAGTTTCAACTGTAATCCTTAGAAATTCTGACAAACTGTTGGGTTTATATTAGCAGTGAACAGTGAGGTTGATTAATAAAAGGACAGTTCAACCCAAAATCCAATTTTCATATTTTTCCTGTGACCTGTAGAGATGTCAGCTGCAAAGTCTCTTTCCAGAAATGATTACCAGTTATTAAAAAAAAAAAAAAAAAACATCCACCAGGCTTGTAGAGTGTAGATTTATGCAGGAACTATTTTCTTCCTACCAAACTACACCCACCTATCATGTCATTGACGAGAGGCTCATGCTAGTGCCAGGATGTTAACATTAATGCTGTAATGCTAGCTAGCTGCAAAGACTGTATGTAAAAGATAGAAACAGGTTATGGTGTCATTGCCAAGTGGCAACCTCCAAGGCTGTTAAATGCAGCCAATGTGAAAATGCCAAAAAAACTGCAGTTCCTCCAATGTTCACTTAAGGCTGGTTCCAAAAGCAAGTCAGTCCCCATAGACTCCCATGTTGAAATGTCCAACTTTACAGCAGAAATAAACGTGTTTACAGCCTGAAAAGTACGTCTACTGAGATGTAAACAACAGTAAAGAAAACTGTTTGGGCCTATATGGGTAGTTTCTTCCTTCTTAACAACTGTACAAGCAGTAATTATTTTTCAAAACCTGTTTCGAACCTGCTAAAATTTAAAGTGTAGGGTGTGGCCGCTTTGATTGACAAGCAGCTGTAGCTAATAGCTGTTCATTAGCCTTCTCCTCAGCTGTTTTGAGTAACTGAACTGGACTTCTCTGCTGTGTTTATGGTGTTGGTCCCTCTTTGAGCATTTTAATAGAATTATCTGCCAAATAATATGACTTGCTGTGAGGTACAGCCTATTTGGTGCTTCAGTTTTAGTGAGTAAAATTCTAGGATTGTGAGTACCAATTAGCAGATATGTGATTGTGTGATGCACCCATACAGTTTGCTAACCAAGCAAGCAACCAAGCTGATAAATTAGCACTCCATCCCTTTGTTCAAATATGGTCACTTCTGGCTCCAAAGAAACAGCATGTTGGCTAATGTTGAAGCTTCAATTTGAGTCCAAAACTAACTAGTCACGTGCTATGTACATCAGCTATGTACAGTCTATGTTTACCCCCACCTGCAGATCAGTTTAATGGTCTGAATCCTTTAACCCTTAATTACTAATATTTTTATGGGTTGTTGGCATCACATCCTGTAATTCATTCATTCTTTCTCCACTAAAGGATCAACTTCCAGGTGTTTCTCAAACTATGTAACAGTGTGCATGTGGTGAAAATAGTGACAGACTTTGTACTTTCAATCATTAAATGGCCGGAAGTGACAAATTTTCCTAGAAATCAAAATTCAAAAGATTTTTTGTCACATAATAGGTGGTAATTTGATTCAGAGAGTGGCATCATTTGGTTTGAGGTCTGGATTCATCACAGAGATGATTCCTCAGAAACAGGAACTGCTTGAATGACATTCTTTCAGGTGTGTCTGTGTTTCCCCAGTGAGATGAAATTCATAACGAGCACAAAGATAAAAGAAACCTGAGAAAGGAACCCCTCACCCTCCTCAGAAACATCTTAATGAGTCGCCTGCGTCCCCGTCTTGACCTTCCTCTCCAATCAAAGCGCGATAATTGCGATGACTAGCTGGACATCTGCGATGAAGTGGGTCAGCGTTTCTCAGAGGAAAGTATGAAGGTTATCGTGGTAGACGTGTGTCTTCTCATGCGTCAGAGGGCTGAGTGACCAGTGGCTGAGAGCAGGGTGGCGGGGGAGGGCAGGCAGTTGTTAAAAAGGTCAGAGGCTGCGATTGTTAGAGAAGACACAGCCAGTCGTCTGACACAACACAAGGTAAGAAAGGGGAAATTTGGGATTGGGCTGCTGTTTGTCTTCTTCATTGGTGCTATTGGTAAATTATTTTTCCAGGTTAATGTATACTTTTGAGAAAAGACAGTGTATTTCAATCAATCACCCAAACTTTATTTGTATAGAATTTATCACGCAGGTTAGTGCAGTTGAAGTTGCTTTAGAGATGTTTCACAAGCTGATAATGAGACAGAAATGATGTAATAAACAGTTTAGAATCTGCTGTAAATTGCTTCAACATATTTCTGTAAGCTATTTTATTCAGTTGCTCTTCAGCGAAACCTCTCTGTGCTGCTGCCAGAGTACGGCAGAGTATGTCAAAGGCTTTTATTGTGAAAGACACAAAGAGGAAGAAGCCTTTTTCACACGTGCAAATCGAACAAATTAAACAAATCGGGTTTCTTGTATGAATCGGGCAGTAACAGAAACAACAGATTTCAGCTAAATCCCGGAGCTGTTTCTCCATACTGTATTTATTTCTGTATAAATATCAGATATTTTACTGCCTAATACTGACAGCACTTCCTGTTGACTGGTCTGAGGTGAGGTTTGGGGTGTGTTTTGTGTGTGTTTGTTGTGGGTATGTATGTGTGTAATTAGACAATCTGAAGATCAATGCAAAGTTTCAGTTATAAAGTGGCTGCAAAGTCCAAAGTGCAATTTCTTTTTCTTTTGATTAATTTGATTCAAATGTAGTCTTTAAATATTATTTGAACATAACATGTGACCTGTTTCATACTTCACTTTAAATGTGGTATTTTTTAGCATTTGTTATTATAATTAATTAATTAATTATAATTTCTCATTTATTTAATTTCTTACTCGATCATTGTTATTTTCCTTTTGTACTGACCTGTGAGTGAGCTGATGTCAGTTCAGATGAACTGACTTAAAGGAAAAATCAAAGACTTCATTTTCTTTGATAAAAAGCCAATGGTGAATGAACTGCAGATAAACATCTGTTTCTGTTTCTAGATGAGACTTTCTTTTCATCTCGGTGCCTCACAGCTCGCCCTCCTCTCCCTCGCCCTCCTCTGCCCCGTCCCACGCCCTGTCACATCGTACCCTCATTCCCCCACTGTCCTCCTGCCCACAGTGGAAGGACCTGAGCTGGAGTCCACCCTGCTGCACCTCCAGGCTGGTCTGGAAGAGCCGAGGGACGACGGGCTCGTCCGGCGTGAAGCCTGGACTGAGTGGCCTCAAGACTCCCAGCCAGGTGAGGAGAGTGATGAGGAGGACGGGTCGTGGGAAGAAGAGGCTCTGCTGAGGGCCCAGAGAGGAGACCTGATGGCCCGGCCGTTGTCGCCCTTCCCCGACGGTCACTCTCTGCAGAGCATGCACTATCAGGAGGGAGGAGAGGGGGATGACGGGTGGAAGAGGAATGAAGCTCTGACCTCCATCGCAGGAGGACTCCAGGCAGTCAGCCGCGAGAAAGGAGGGTTTGGTTTCCGCTTTGGGAGGAAAAGATGGACTGACAGGGAGTGGATGGAAGGAGGAGAGGGAGAACAGAGGAGGACAAGTGGAAGTGATGAGGAAGGGGTTTCAACCAGGAGGAGAGAGGAGGGTGATACGAGAAAAAGAGAGGGAGCGATTCAGTGGTGATACACCTGACAATTTTTTTCAGGCAACAAAGATGGCTGCCAGATTATAGGACAAATATGTATAAACTCTGTAAATGCGACACAATCACCTTATGATTTAAATTTCAGAACAAAATGGCACAAAAGAAAACAAATGTACATTCATTTTCTCCCGGTGTTTCCATCTTCCCGTGTTTGCCTCTGAATCATAAAGAAAGCAGAGTTGTATTTATTTTACTGGATGCACAGAAAGACAGAGGACACAGCTCTTCATGTCAAATCTGAAAGTGTAATATAACCTGTACATAGAGTATATGTAATTGTGTTTGTTTGTTGGCTTGAACATGAGCAATGAATAAAGAGTTGGGAGGTGCAGACTGTAGCTCTCAGCACAGATGTAAAGGCTGGATGTTGACTTTTTTTTCTTGAACTACAAATACAAATTAAAACATTTAAACTTACTTTGCTTAAAGAGTCAGTCAAATTCCAAAAATACAGGTGCGATCAAAGATTTCCTCCTGTGTCATTTCCTGAAGTTATCGGGTCAATGAAAGACTTAAAGGAAGATTTTTATTCACACAACCTTAATGTGAAGCAGTTACAGCGTGAAATGAAATCTGTGTCAGTTGACTGTTGTGTTGATTGCTTTCATGAACAGTCTGGTGTGTTGCTATGCATTGTGAGATGCCCCAGTGTATGCTCTGCTGAGGGCAGTAATAAAGGGACAATTGAAGCACTTTTGCTTCGTATTTAGAGAACTGGATCAGTTCTTATGGCCACCACACAGATACTTCAGTTAGGAACACTCCTAAGCAAAATTAACTACTCAACCACAACCT
Source organism: Paratilapia polleni (assembly GCA_015106735.1). Taxonomy (NCBI): domain Eukaryota; kingdom Metazoa; phylum Chordata; class Actinopteri; order Cichliformes; family Cichlidae; genus Paratilapia; species Paratilapia polleni. The sequence goes on from VUQI01015895.1 coordinate 17,025, forward strand.
TTGTCTTCCTCCTCTGGCCACACCCTCCAGGTAGCATCACCTGCCTTTATCTCCACTGCTCATCATTCCAGCCACTAGATGGGGAAGACTCAAACTCATTTTTGGCTCCCTCTTTTTCTGGGACTGCACAGCACTTTCATCCCTTATTCATTTGTATTTATATTGAGCCCAACATGGGGCTACAACACTGACAAACAGACCTATGTGAGCAGCAACCCCACAATCCCTGTAGGTTACCCTACTACCCCAGTACAGAGGTCCAGTTCAGCCTCCACATTAAGGTGGTGTGATTAGCTTGCACGATAGCTCGACAGTGTAAAATTCTAATACATTTTCTGTCAGTCTGTGGAAGCTGACTGACTGTGTGGACAGTGAAAGGTTAAGGACCCAGAACGCAGGATGCAGGAAGAGTTTAAAAAACGAGCCTTTTATTGCAGCTGGTAAAGTCCACAGGTGAAAAAAATAAATAAATCAAAAGCTGAGTACAAAATGGCAACTAAACAAAATCCATCATTATTGTAAGAGTACTGAGGGAATGCAGAGAGACACCAAGACAAAGACTGAAGGGAAGGACAGGACTATTTACACATGAGGGTAATCAGGGAAGTGGAAACAGGAGGGTAACGAGACACAGGTGTAGACAGTAAGGACAATTAGGCAGGGGAGGAAGTAAAACAGACACCAGAGACAAACAGTACCTAAGGAAAGCAGGAAATGAACATCAATAACTGGTGCTGGGAAACAGAACAAGAATGAACTGAAGAGAGGGGATGACACATAAGGAAACACTGAGGGGAATATAAAGAAAATTACAACCAAAATACACCCAGAACTGAAGATTCACACTACTAAAGAATGAATGAAAATCAAGACCACAATAAACAAAACTGAGAGCAAAGAAACCAAAAGCAACCACACAAGATCACCTAAAAACCTAAACTCTAAAAAACTCCATAAACACAGGGACAGACCCAGGGATCATGACATTTATGAAAGGCTGAGGTGAAGTACATTTGTGCAGCTTCTGCCTTCATCCCATAGTCTTCCCTGCTACCTTTTCATAAGCACCCTTACCGGCCAGCCCCTACAATACCCTTCTTAATGTAACAGCTCATAGTTGCTGGATAGTTTTTAAGCTGCGAGTCATACTTTTAATGCTCCTGAAATGTTAATTTCAGGGTCTAAAGATTTCAGTTACCAATGTACCAATGTCAAAAAGTGAAAGAGCATGGTCATGTACGTCACCGTTACCATGGTTTATTTAGATAAGCAGCTTACAGGAAGTTGCACTATCACAGTCATGCTGGCCTGTTGACTAAACACGTATTGAACAGTACTGTGTGACTGTCTGTAAGAAAATACTGAACAACATTTGTTATCTCATATAACAGCTTTTAAGTGAAAAACTGTGAATGTGTAGAAAATCATAATCTCCTTAATCTCCTTATCTGAAACAATTACTGCACAGCAATTTATCTCTGAAATTAAATGTGAAACACAACTCCATGTCAGAGTACAAGTTAGGTTAAAGCATCCAACCACGGGTGCTTCCATGGTAACCAGTTTAAAACATCACTGTAGGTTTGCCTTACCAGCAGCCCTGGCTTGTGAAATACATGCTGAAGGATGCTAATGCAAAATAATCAGCACAAAAAAATCATTTTATTACTGTCACTCAGATTATTTATTGATTAAATATATTTTTCCCTTGTACCTTCGTTTTCAGTTTAACCTCCCTCTGACCTTACTGGTGTACTTCTGTCAATGCTCGTCTGTTGATAATCTTGATGCTTGATGATATGTACTCCCTGCTGTGGCTTTCATTTGCCACCCTTCTCCTTTCAAAACTGTCTGTGAGTTTTCTAGCATCAGTGTCTGTTCATCCAGTCTTTCTGACACCTCAGTCATTCGTGGCTCCACGTCTGCCTCCTGTAAACACAGAGTGTGCAAATGAACACGGATGAAGGCTTTAAAATCCAAAGTTTAATAAAAATTAAAAAAACTCGCTGTGAGGACAATCTGCTGGCTTTGTGCCGATTAGTATGATTTAAAATGTGCTGCTGTTTTTAAGTTTGAATTGATTAACATAACGGTCCAGCGGTGTGAACCTGACATTTTTAAGGGATCTCAGTATAAAGGGAATAATACAAATTCCTACATTTTCACATTTATGATCATGTCGCTAGAGATTCACCGGCTGCAATTTTGTTTGACAATTCCAATTTTTTACAAGTCTGACCTGCTGATTCAGATTTTCTTTCTAAGACTACAACAGTACACATCATTATTTTTAATGCAACTTTTTTCATTGGAGGTTTCTCTTTATGTTTATAATTAAACACTGACCATTTAATAACTTTTACATTTTCTCTAAAACTGCACCGGGTTACAGGATCTTCTATCATTCTCATTCAAGCCTGTTACTGAGCAGAGTTTTTGCACAATTAAAATCAAACTAAAATTGAAACTGGGTACTTTTGAAGTACTTTCTTTTTACTTTATATAACATGTGTTACATGTCTGTAGTGCTCTGTAATTACACCTCTAAAACACTAGTTGTCATTGGTGTTACTACACTGTTTCTGTGCTGGTGCTATGAGTTGCTGCAAATGTATGTGTACCACTATGCAGTAGAGGGCAGTAGAGTGCTTGCAGACAGTGTAGCTGTGCTCAGCTTGCCATTCTGGCAGAGCAACCAGGTGAACAGCAGCATGTTTCCTCTGCTCGTTATTGCTCCTGTTTTACAGGTCAGTCACGTGTCCAAAAGCACAAAATGCACAAATAAACACTGTGAAGTTTTATCCCACGTTATTTCGGGCTGTGTTTACGATCTTCACAGATATTCACAGAATACAAAGAAAGACTTATGAACCACAAATTTGTGCACGACACATTCGTATGCATGATTTATGCACAAATTTGTGAGTATGGACTGTTTGTGAATGAGGGCCGATGACTTTGCAGTACACTGCACCTACCATGAATGCCTTTTTTATATATGACCACTAGAACCACCACTGCAACAAGAAACACAGGATGGCCTGCCGCAAAACCAGAAAACTGCCAGAAAACCCCAACAATCAGATGATCCCCTATGAGCAAGCACTTTGTGACAGTGGGAAGGAAAAAATCCCTTTTAACAGGAAGAAACCTCTGGCAGAACAAGGAAATAGACAAATAAATAAACATCCCGAGGAGATAAGGTGATAAAGTGGGTGAAACCTGAACATGAATCACATAATTAAAAATTTTTGATTTAAAAAAATCGAATAGCTATTTTCTTAAAGCTAATGTAAATGGTACGTTTATGGTATGTTTGTATGGAATGTGCACCAACTATGCATGCACCCTTTGGATGGACTTCAAAGAAATATAACAGGAAGGACAGGTGTCTGCAACTTTCCAGGTCAGCAACAGAGTATAATCTCCACTTTATGGCCCATTTATCCTTGCCATTGTCACCCTTGCAAAAGGGCGGAACACGGCTTTGATGTCGATTTTGCTTGTCAGGCACCTCTCTATATTTGTAACCTGATGCACGCAGTGTGGACGGGTGTAAAGAGTGCATGCTTTTTACCACCATTTTAATGATATATCAGTACATGAGCTCAGAAATTCCCAGATTATATAGAGGAAGATGCTGCAACAGCTTGAAAAGTAAGACATTCTGGAGAAAACTAGAAAAAACTGCAGTTGCTTTACGTCCTGTTTGGACTTCTTCTATTCCTATAAGAATAGAAGTTATTGAAGTTATTCAGAGTGTGTACAAGGACACACGTTTTTCAAAATGAATTTAAAAAGCTGAATTTCGTGTCAGATGATCAGGACTGACTGTATACACAGCCAGGTATAAAGATTTTTTAAAGCTTTATGATCACCTTGGGTTTTTATTCTAAAGAAATGTTGTAAAATAACTACAGCTGTCATTTAACTGTAGTGGGGTAAAAGACAATGTTTTAGACTTGAATGAAGTAGCATGAAAAGTACCTGTACTTGTACCTCAAAGTTATAAAAGTACAGAACTTTGTCTCCATCTAATTAATGTGATTTTACATGATAGATTCTAGAAATTGATTATTTTTGAAATTTGAAATCATTCTGACATTTTTCCTGCTTCATAAATCTTTCTTTTTACCACCTTTTCCCACTCCTGAAGCTGTAAGCTCAGTAAAATGTGGTTTTTCCTTCCTAAAATATATTTAACTCCACTGGAACAAGATGGGATTATAATAAAAAAAGGAAAAGAAAACACCCGAGTGAAATTAAGCTTTTTTTATTGAATGTAAAATACTCACAACAGAGTAGGCTGAGCTTCCTTCTTTAAAAGACAGAACACAAATATGAGCTTTAATTACATTTTGGCAGAAGGACTGAAACACATTTTAAACAGAAGCTGCAAATATTTAATATTTATCAGTCCTGCCCTATAGTCAGCCTTATACGATGAGAAAGTCTGACAGCAGATATTTCACAGATTTATCAACAGATTAAAACTGTTTCATCATGAGGAGTGAAATTTTTACTATAAATTTAAAATGTATGTTTTAGCATATTTTAGCAACAAACAGCTGGATACATACAGCACGACCTACAGAGTTAAAACTTAAAATCCAGAAAATCATTAAATGTAAAGAAGATAATCTTATTTCATAAAAGTACAAGTACTAGTTACCAGTTTGGAAAAGGTTATAAATTTAAAACCTTAGAAAATAATCCTTCTGAAAATAATCCTAAAACATGATGAGTATATTTTCTAACATCAGGCCGGATTTCTATCCTACACTTCACACAGTAAAAGCTTATACATTTCAGAAAAAATGAAAAATGTATTTACAGAGTGTCTGATTATCTTTTTTTTTTAAATTATCCTGCTTTTCACTCAGTTTAGCCAAAACAAACCAAGTTCTTATTAAAAGCTTATTACCTACTTTAATCATTATCAGCCCACTACGACGATCACACCAGTGTACCTAAAATAAATTCCTTACATGCTGTACTGAGTGCTCGCTGTTTGTAAAAATTTCTGATTCATTAAACCAGTTTGAGGTAAAGGAATTAAATAAAAAGGCACCAATGTGGTCCTTGACATTGCAGCATGAAGAGATCTTTAGCCTCATGTTACTCATTTTGTCTTTTCCAGGTAACTTTAGGGGTAACCCTCGGTTTTCTGTACTGTGTAGGTGGTTCACTTCTCACTTCTCACAACAGGTATGAAATCACCACCTACTGACCAGTCCATATTCCAAAAATAGCGTCACCATTCCTTGAAGATCTCTTGGACCTCTGTGCAGATGTTTCCCTGAGCATCAATAATAAATATAGATTCTTAGATGCAACTTTTTATATGATCCTGAAACAGGACACCTGCACTGTACTTGTTGACCTCATATCAAATTTGCACTTAGACTAAAACTTCATTTGAATTCTGTTTTTAGATTTATTCTTTATTTATTCTCAGACCCTTAAACACCACCGAGGTCTTTTAAACATTAATTTAATGGAATACTCGATTATAATGCATCAGATTCTCCCGTCTGATGATAGAGTTGTGATATTGAAAAGTCTGTCGGCTTTCTTTCCTGGCTTCAGATAGGTTAAACTTTATTAATATAGTAGATCTTGTCCGGTCTTACTGACCAAAGCTTAAAGTGCATTCATTCCTACATCATTCATACAGCGCTTTAAATACTAAACTGCTGTGCAGTGCTTTTCCTCTCACACACACTCACAACGCTGTTTTGTCTGCAGCAGCCGTGTTACTTTTAGTCTGTATTATGTGTGTAACCTCCTCAGATTTTTCTAATATTATAGTTTTATCTTCCTTTGTAAAATCAGCCACTCTGCTGCTGATATACTTATCCATAACTGTGATTGGTCAGATGCTGGCAGCGCCACCCCTTTTCATGTGAACAGGGGAAACCCTGGGTTAACTTAGCGACTTGATAACCACCTTCGTGTGACCACTTATCCCAATAGAAAGATTCATGCTTACTCAGCCACAATATGATTTATTAACATTAAATAAATTTGTGAGGAACACTTATGGACAGTATAGACTTTTCAACCTTGCCAAAATATCTGCTGACTGTTGCTGTGGAGCACTTGTGTGGAAACTCTGCAACATGGTTATTAATAACTTCATCACCATGAAAAAATACGGAGGGTGACCTTCCTCTCCTAATAGGGTGAATGAAATGCACACTTCCTGTTACTGCTGTTACACAGAAAATGAGCACCATGGGCAGCAGTCCTAGGTTGGACATGCTGTATCTGTAGTCTTTGAAGGCTTCTTGCTGGGTTGTTAGTCTGTTGTCTTGGGCAGTGAACATTTGATCAAGTTTAAAGGATAAAGACAGATGGACAGTACAAATAAAATGGAGTTTGTAAATCAGTTTAATACATGTAGCTCACTAATACTTGATGATGTGAAAGTGAAGCTTTAGACATGTCCTCACTGCATTTGGAATGATGGTTTGACTCATTGAGGGAGAGGACGCTGTGTGTCAGTAAACTCAAGAATCAGTTAGATAACAAGGTCTGTGCTGGTCCTGTATCTGTATATTATTTTGTGTAGAAATGTGATCCAGTAGTTTAGGGCTATGCCACGCCACTGCTAGTACCCTGCAGGTTGCTGGTTGAGGCCCTGTTTAGATGCTGACTTCTCCCCTACACTAATATTTAGAACGCTTATTTGTTCTGCTCGATATGTAGCAGCTATAGGAATATATATTGATTTATTATCCATAAGGGTAACACAGGGCTCAGTAGATATGGAGCTTATTTTCATTTTTGTTAGGCTCATTAAACGCAGTGTTGAACTGTTATGAAAAACAACAATAAGAACAATAACACCACAACACACATTTAACTGTAAATTAAATACTCTCAGTCAGTCGGAAAAGATGCAAATGAGGGAAAATCTTGGAAGGATGTAAGAGGCAACATACATCAGTAATGATCTATTGATACATTAAACATGTTAGCTTCACCAAGAGAGAGAGCGCATGACAACATTACGAGCACAAAACAGCTAAACTGGAATTACACAGAATTTTAGACTTCATGGTGGAGAATACTACCCCCAAAAGCCAAAATACTTCACTGAAACTGTCTTTCAACGCGCATATTAAACAAATATGTAGGACTGCTTTCTTGCATTTGCGTAATATCTCTAAAATTAGAGGCATCCTGTCTCAGAGTGATGCTGAAAAACTAGTTCATACATTTATTACTTCTAGGCTGGACTATTGTAATTCATTATTATCAGGTTGTTCTCAAAGCTCCCTGAAAAGCCTTCAGTTAATCCAGAATGCTGCAGCGAGAGTACTGACAGGGACTAGAAAGAGAGACCATATTTCTCCCATATTAGCTTCTCTTCATTGGCTACCAGTTAAATCCAGAATTGAATTTAAAATCCTTCTCCTCACATACAAAGTCTTAAAAAATCAGGCCCCATCATATCTTAC
>VUQI01015900.1:2270-16845 GCA_015106735.1 Paratilapia polleni
TCGAGGAGGGGGGGGGGGGGGGGGTGGGGGGGGAAGCTGGATCAGCATCTCACACACTCTTCCCAAAGCACTTCAAAGGAATCTGGTCCTGTGTGCGAGTGATTTGCATAAACTTCCCATTTCTCACTGGAGTCCCCTGACAAAATTTGAATGAGTCATGTTTTCCTCAGCCTGCCCCTATCTGTCTGCACAGCCATGAAATAAGGACTTAAAAGTAGGAGATGATGGGGGGGGTTTCAACAAAGGTTACGCTTTACAAGCCAGCCTGGCATTGCACTAATCGCTAAGTCCGATTTTTTATTTATATATATTTTATTTATTTATTTATTTATTTTTTAAAGTCTTGGCTGCATTGTAGACCTACATCCACATACACTGTGCAGGGGAAATAAAGCAGAGCAACCCACTGCTGCACATTGCCAAACCCTTCACACCAGGTTTCTCAAGCTCATTCTCTCTCTCGCTCTCTCAGCCTCCAGAGCTGCTGCTATACTGACAGTGTTACAAAACTGGGACCCACTATTGCAGCAAAGGACTGCAAAAACAGGCGAGACGTGATATTTTCACAGAGCATGCAGTTGCCCCACATATCACAAGAGTGTAAATGAGGAAGCTGCTGGATGCAAAAAAAAAAGACATACCGTTCGTCTCTAGCTGACCATCAGATGTGGTAATAATTCCCCCATAACCGCACCCTCCATACAGGACCTCTGAAACGACTATTTGGACTCCAAACCACCCCAACCCCATTTCTCTCTCTCTCTCTCTCTCTCTCTCACACACACGAGCCTACAGATACCTCGACTCGCCAAGATACACTCCCCACCACCACCCCCACACCTCCTCACCGGCTTCGTGGTCGCCCGTCGGCTCTGACTCACTCAGGACCCTGGACAGCGACGCAGCGACGCGGCTTCGGACGGCTCATAACCTCGGAGATGCGTGACTCAAACCCCAGTCCCGCAAAAATAAATCACACAAAAAGATAATCCGAGACGACCCGGTGGCAGATGCGACTCTGGGAGGTCGGTAGTGTCACGTTTGTTTAATGGAAAAACCCTGAAAATAGCCACTGAGGTCCTTCTCTCCTTCTCTCCCCTGGCTGCTCCTCTCTGTCTCCCCCTCACACCCAGCCCTCCCTCACTTTACACCATTGACAATATCAATGATGTCATGCACAGACTTGCAGAGATACCCGGATTGCCTTAAAGCAGCAGCGCTGCTGAGGGCTGCTGCTGCCGCTTCTGTTTGCAGGCATGAATGAAGCGCCCTGAAGCCACCAGCAGCACTATCACCCCTCACTCACAGCTGCCACTCGCCAGTCTTTAAAATGAAAGTATAATGTAGAAGTATAAGATAATTAGCGCCCTGCGTCTGCTGAAGTAAGCCATGTGTCTATGTATGGAGGACCAAAGGTGCCAGAATAATAAAGAGAAAAAGAAATGACTCAATAAATAAATAAATCACAATGGAATCACATGGCAAGCGCCTTTGCATTTATTTATGTTCCCATTAAGCTTAATTGTTTTTATTGACACTGATGGTTCTTCTTTTTGCATATGAAGTGGACTCTCATTCAGCAAGGTGAGCACCACCAAATAAACATTTGCCCCCCCAAAAATCATGATTAATGTGACAGATAATTATCAATAAAAGGCAAATTAAAATGAGATGTGCGCTTTATTAGGTACACCTGCTAGTTAATGCAAATATCTAATCAGCCAATTACATGGCAGCAACCCAGTGCATTTAGGTATGTAGACACGGTCAAGAAGACCTGCTGAAGTTCAAACTGAGCATCAGAATGAGGAAGAAAGGTGATCGGCGTGACTTTGAACGTGGCATGATTGTTGGTGCCAGACGGGCTGGTCTGAGTATTTCAGAAACTGCTGATCTGCTGGGATTTTCCCACACAAACATCTCTAGGATTTTCAGAGAATGGTCTGAAAGAGAGAAAATATCCAGTGAGCAGCAGTTTTCTGGACAAAAAATGCCTTGTTGATGTCGGAGGTCAGAGGAGAATGGCCAGAGTGCTTGGAACTGATAAGGAATGCAGCAGTAACTCAAATAACCACTCATCACACCCAGGGTATGGAGAAGAGTATATCTTAACGCCCAACACGTGAAACCTTGAAGCAGATTGTCTCCAGCAGCAGAAGACCACACCAGGTTCTACCCCTGTCAGCTAAGAACATGAACCTGAGGATACAGTTTGCAAGGCCTCACCAAAATTGGGCAATAGAAGATTGGAAGAACGTTGCCTGGTCTGATGAGTCTCAATTTCTGCTGCTACATTCAGATGGTAGAGTCAGAATTTGGTGTAAACCACATGAAAGCATGGATCCATCCTGCCTTTTATCAACAGATCAGACTGCTGCTGGTGGTGTAACAGTGTGGGGAATATTTTCTTGGCACACTAGCAAGGTATACCTAATAAAGTGGTCAGTGAGTGTATGTAAACATACACAGGCCTTAAAAATACTGTGCACTCGACAGTGTTTTCATGGATTTTTCTATCATTTAAAATTTGTATACTCTAAATCAGAGTGACTGACACATTCTTGGATTGCTCTACAATCACTGGAGTTTTGCACTCAAGATTCATTTTTACCAATTCAGAATCTAACTAAATCTAAAATATGGTCACAATCTAGCCAGCGGTTTCTGTTACAGGGCTGAATAAAAGCTCAGTGAAGTGCTTTTGCAGAACATTATCATGCCATCCTGAAGATGACTTTCCACCTTTAGATAGAAAATATCATCACTTCATTGTATCCTATTAGACATTTGTGTGAAGTCTTATTGCAATTAGTGCATGAATTATGGCCAAAAATGTGTTTTGTGAGGTTATAGTGATCTTTGACCACTAATTTCTAACAAGTTTTAGATCCCTTTCAGTTTTTTTTTTTTACACAATCCCATGTCACAGAAAAACGTGTATTTATGAGATGCTTAGCAAAAACCAGAAAAGGCAAATAAGGTGCTATTACCAACCTCTAGTTCTCAACAAAACAAAACTCAGAGGCACAGATAAAACAAACAAACAAACAAAAAAAAAGACAAAGCTTCAATTCAACCTTTATTATCTTGTTCTTTTCTGCTTTAAATTAATTTCCTCTCCTTTTATGTAACATCTGAAATAAAGGAAAACATCCTGAACAGGAGTGATAATAAAGACTGACTTAATTTAAACTGATACATAATAAAAAGAAACACAGTAAAACATAAAATGTCTTTAACGTGTCTGTAAAACACTGTTCCAGCTCAGCTTGGTATGGTAAGATGTGGCATCTTAATAAGAATGCCTTCGGGTTGGTTCGTCTTAAAAACAAAATATTCTCTTATTGCATTTAAAAGAAAAAAAAAAACAAAAACAAAAAACAAACGGGAACAAAATGCTGCTAAAAACACAACTTAAGAAACATATGCAATAGTGCCAATGTTTTTGAACTTTTTAGCTATCACAACATCCAGACAGTGAAGCACACCCATTCACCGTCTTTCTCTCAGATGCAAACTGTCAGATTAACATCTATTCGCTTCCCTGACTGGAGAAGATAAGTGTTCAAAAGCAAGTGCGCGCATACACATACACACTCACACATACTCACACTCACACTCACAGAAACACTTCTCGTGAATCTCTCATGGACAGGAAAGAGGAAGAAGAAGAAGAAAAAAAAAAAAAAAACATTCAGCATTGCAGCAATAACACAGACACTCCCGATATCTTTGTCATCATAATCACATCCTCCTCCATTCGGTCATAATTGTCAACACTCGGTTCATGCACACACAGGCAGGCAGGAGGGCACCTTGTACAGCGAGTAAATATGTGATCATAGTCACCATTACATCATGACAATATATAATAACCAACTTGATTTCTCGAGTAAGAAAAAATACAATAGCGAGGTCAGTGTTTGAAGGGCAAATAAGAGGACATCTCTGGTTTCCACATATTTTCACACATTTTTCTTTTCTTCTAAACAGAAAATAAACTGATAAACAACTAACGTACATCGACAAGGAGATACAATTTTGCTTGTCAAATATAAGAGCAGTGTATAACTGATGTGACGATGCTGTTGACATGGAGGGTGGGCGGCCGCTGGGTGTTAGCCAAGGCCACTGCTGTTGTAACATTTAATCGTCCTGTACGGTCTGTGTAGTTTTGTTGTAGCTCTGTTTCAAAAATGGAGGGATTTGTGGAGGATGTGTCAACAACAAACCCAGAGGCATCTAGTGCAAGTTTGGCTAATGTTGTTTTTTTTGTTTTAATTTGTTTTGTTTTTTTTCCACCCTGGGTCCCATAGTGATGGCATATTTCCACCAAAGTAGACGTGTCAGTACCTACTAGAAACACTCACTCTCTCCTTTTGCTCATTTCAAACGTTGCTGATCGTCCATTTGACTCAGTAGTGTGGCGCTGTCCCATATTTTCTATGAAGTCCCAATCCTTCCCACTCTCAAGCTTCCAAAAATGGGAACTCAGGAGTACACCAGCCAGGTCTACAAGGGCTCAGTCTGCATGTCTGACTTTTGAGATTTGACCATTAAATAGTAATATAAAATTTAAAAAAAGTGGCACACTAAAAACAGCAATAGCTAAACTTGTTTGACATGTAGGACTCTGGCTGAGCCTGTCTACAGTGCATGCCTGAGTGATTGGGTCTCTGAATGCAGGTGGTGTGATTTGGAGTAAAAAGACAAAGAGCTATCCAGTTAAGTCCTAAAGAGTTTAATGGATTTCACCTTTTTCCCCCGGTTCAAGTTTTACTGTTGTCTTCATTTAAAGTTAGGCGGTTTAATGTCTGTGTGAAAATAATGTCTGCATGTAGCTTGTGTGTAGTATGACTGTGTCTATGTTGGATGACCAATGTAGCTTTTTTTTCCTCCATGTCATCTCAACAATGAATGCAGAATATGACGTATTTCACCTTAGGTGTAAAATGTGTGTGTCAGTTTGCCCCTCAGATAGAGTCGGCCCCCCCGCCCAGCAGGTCCCCTGGAAGCAGCGAGGCGGGGCTGCCCATCTGGTGACGATCCTCAAGCGCGGGAGAAGCCCAGAGGCTACTGCTGGGGTACCCTGCCCCGCCCATCCCGCCCATCCCACCCATCCCACCCATCCCACCCATCCCACCCATACCCCCCCACAGACCCTGCCTTCCGGCCTCCACACCTCCGGCCCCGCCTATGCCGGTGCCGTTGGTGCTCCACTGGGTGAAAATGCCCAGTCCGGGCCCCTGGGTGGCAGACTGGTCCGATGAGCTGCCTGTGCTTTCTAGACTTTGCCACCTGGAACTGGAAGACCCAGCTCCTCCGTTTCCTGCTCCTCCAGCTGTGGAGGCTCCTTCTACTCCTCCTACCCCACTGTTTCCTCCTGCTCCACCTCTCTCACAGCTCCCTCCATTACTGTTAGCCCCAACTGTGGAGGATGCTGTAGGCCCAGAGCCTGGGGAGCCGGCTGCGGTTCCTCCGCTTCCTGCTCCTCCTGCCTGGGAATGTGCAATGTAGCGAGCCACGTCCTCTTCACTCACAAACTCTGCCAAGATGGTGGTGTTACCCAGAACACACCTGGTGTAAACAAAAAGTCTATCAGTCACTTGTAAATGATTTATGGGTTTCAAAACTTTGAAAGGTTTTTTTTAGCTTCTAAATGAACTACGAACAACAATTAACATTATTTAAGTTAATGATAGTCTATACAACTGTAAAAATTAAACTATACCAGAGGACAATTAGCTAAGCATAAAGATTTTAAGCAATAGAAAACAGCTAGCCTGGTTTTGTCTCAAAGTCCACATCCAAAGCAGCACCTCGAAAGTTCAGTACCTTATTGTAAAAACATCACTTTATGGTTTAACAGTTTAGGCCAGACTATTCCTTTTTCAGTAATTGGGATCTTTGCTAGTCTCCAAGGCCAAGTGTTCCAATATTTTACCTGATTAAATGTTCAATTAACAAACAAACTAGGAAGATACTGAACTTTAGAGTTGATGGTAGACGGGTTTTGTTGCCTGTGGACGGGTAGGCTAGCCATTTCCCACCACTTCCAGTCTGTATACTAAACTAAGCTAAAATGCTGCTTTTTATCATTTGCATATTTTCCATACAGACATGAGAGTTACTTTATAAAGATGTTATCAAAACAATTCCTTACATGTGGAGTGCACTCTGGGCCTTGGCTGCCTCTTGTCTGGAGCTGTAGCGAATCAGAGCAGTGCCCTGGGTCAGGCCAAGGTGAAAGGTCAGCAAGGGCCCGTGCTGCATGCAGATGGTTCTCAGAGTGGAGCCATCAATCTGTAGTAAAATACAAGATGGATGACAATGAACTTAGACAAAGAGTAATGGGCTGGGATGTGAAACAGACCGGTGTTTCTAAATGGGATCACTTTCCAAAAAAATATGACTTTTTTCACACATGAAGTGGGATTAAAGAAGCCAGCCTGGTAGTATTCAAGTAGTTACAACTAAAAATACTTAAAAAAAACAACCACATCTGGGTGGGGTGCGGGTGAGGGATCATACCATTGTCAAAATTGGAGACAACCATAGTGTCCCCTTTCTAGCACTACTGCAACACACCCAATTGTGGACCTTGCACATGGTGGGCCTGCGTGTCCCTTCCTCATTAGAGTTTCAGGCTGAGCCTGACTGGGTTCTGTGGCCCAGGTGTGCCTCTAGAAGGAGACCATGGTTTCCCTGGTCCAGGCAGAGTATAGAGGATCATGTAAGTCTGGATCTTAACCCCAGGCCTGTTTGCCTTGGGTGACCCTGTCAGGAGCATTTAGCTACAGCCAACATAGCTCTGGGGATCATGACTTCACAAGCCCTGCTTCCACGACCAGGCCCCAAACGAAGAAGGAATAAAGGAAGGCAACGGACAAGGTGATCAGGAGGCCACACCTCTGTATTTTTTATTTATTTATTTATTTATTTGCAAATGATGCTTTGGGTGATGACAATTAAAAGAACAATACTGTAAATATAAGCAGCTGGGGTAGTTGGGCTTACTCTCTGAGTTCAACAGAGAAGTTCAGAAAACCAGGAGGAGCTCTGACTTGCTGCTTTTCACATTTAGAGAAGCCAGTTCTAGGATGCCACTCGGGCACATCCCTTTAGAGGTCTCTCAGGCTCAGCCAGCTTGGCAGAGGCACTCGAGGCTGAACCAATACTCATGGGTGGGATCATATCTCTGATCTAGGCTGGGAGTGGCTAGGCATCCCCCAGGAGGAGCTGGAGGAAGTTGCTGTGGATAGTCTCAGCTCCCCCTGTTGCTAATGTGAATGTGAAATGGACTAAACAGTTTGAAGAATGAATGATGAAATAATTTTACTCTTGTTTTCTCTTCTGCAGTTTGAGTGGTTGGTTTGGAACAAATTTGCCTGTTTGCATGTGTATTTGTGTGTGTGTGTGTGTGTGTGTACCTGTGGCGTGAGGTTGCTGAGCACCAACCAGCAGCTTTCCCGAGAGCTGCCGTCACTCCAGGTTGAGCCTGCACAGAGAAAGTAACCGAGAAAAATAGTCTGAGTAAGAGTTTTCCGCATTCCCAGTAAACACAACCTCACTTCATTTTTCCCCTCAGCTTCTCAAAATAAATGATGAATAACTTTCCCGGCTGCATGAACTGAGACTTGCTTGCTCTTCCAAATGAAATATAAATGGATTCTTAAGCTCGAAATAACCCTTTCTTTTATCTCAGTAATCACAGACAGTTTTTTTTTATTTTGTCTCCTGACTAAATATTTTTAAAAGTAATGTGCTTGAAAGACAAAAAAGGGGAAAACTTTGGAACCAAAACAACATGAAAAATTAGTAACAGTATTACCAGTGGTGTTTGAGCCACTACTCCAGCTGCGGCCAGCCAGTCGAGGGGCTCCTCCTGACCAAGGGGAAGGCGATGGCTGCTTTTGACTGGCTAGGCCTGGAGGTGGGCGGGATAACTGGGTCTGGCTGCTGCCACGGCTGGCTTTCCAAGACTTGGGTCCAATAGGTTCTGGCGGCCAGCTGGTCTTGTAGTCTGTGTACTTTGCTGTAGGGAGACAAAAGGACAAAGACAAGACATTTTAAAATTTATGTACACAGTTTATGAATACATTATTATGTCTGTCTGACATGGCAGGAGCAATGCATGTTTTCTTGACTGACATATTAAAAATAAAAAAAAAAAGACATAGAAGCACTAGAATTCTCCAGATTTCATTGCAAATTAGCCAAGCAGTCGCAGAACCAAATTTAAACCTAGGTCTGTTACATTTATGACATTTTAAGCAATCAATTCCAACTAAAATGTAGACTGCAAATTCTTTCACTGGTTCATATATTTTGCATTCAAATATCTTTTATTAGCAGCCCCAACAACTTCTTTTTTAAATCTCAAATTGAAGTCATCAAGCCACAAATTATGAGGAAAAAATACAAACCAAGACGAAGAAACACAAAACCCAGAAGGAAGATGTTATATATTTGTTTGTGGTTACCTGAGTTGTTGTGTGCGTTGTTGAGGGGACTGTCTGAGGCACTGTAGGGCCAGGCACCAGGTGAAGGCAGCAAGGTGTTGAGGGGAGGGGTGGAATCTGCATACAAAGGCAGCAAGCACCAAATAATGAATGACTACAAACCATCCCAACAAACAGCCTCCATATATATTTACTGGCTAAAATATCTAGAGCTGAAGTTGCACCTTTGCAATGTCAAACTGCAACATTACGTAAACAAGATATGGACCCAATGAACCGTAATTTGATATTTCAATTCAATTTTTTAAATATAGTGCCAAATCACCATATAAGTGAAACTTCAGGTCACTTTATATGCTAAAGTCAACATTATAGCATTATGGAAAACCAAGTGAGTCTCTTTAACTATGCAAGCAGCCACAGTGGAGAATAAAAAACAACTTCCTTTTAAACCTCTAGAAAAACCTTTAGCTTAAGTTTAAAGCACTTCTGTAAATGTTTCTAATTAGTCACAAGCAGCCAGATAGGGGAAAACACAGGGTAAAAAAAAAAAAGCAGTGTCAGCAGGCTGTGACCAAGTTTATTTTGAAAATAAACTCGCTTGCACTGGCAGTAAAAAAACAAAACAAAAAGCAAAAAACAATCTATGCAAATTAAAATAGTACTATAAAATTAAATTAAACGCTCTCATACCTGCTTAGTAATGCAGATGAGATGAAAAACATAATTGGTGAGCTCGCCAGTGTGCAAAAAGGAGCCATAACCCCTGTTTTGTCTTTATTTTGTACCAAAATAAGGAGAGTAGTATCCATAAGAGTATCAGGTGTTGACACACAGATGCTAACCAGTATTGTCTTGTAACAATTGGTGCTCTGTATCATTGAGACTGGGGGGCACCGTGTTTCCCATCATGCTCCCTGGGGTCATGTAGGGGTCAGACTCAGGATCAGCACGGTCGATTCCCTTCCATGGCACACCAGGCTGGAACTCTAAAGAAGAAAAAACACATGCGGTCTGTTAAAGCCTGTTCATTAAGGTAACACTGCAAGCTTAAATATAGAGCATATTCTTAAGAAGATATTCTTTAAATGTTCTTCATCATCTTAATTAAAAGCAGGCACTAACCAGGGGGCCAGCTTGGTGTGGTGGCAGGTTTAGCACACATCTTGTTGCCAGGGGTGCGATGCCAGTTGTCACCCAGCCCGTCTCCAACCATAATGTCATACTGGGAGTACGGTGAGCCCACTTGCATCTTTATGGGGGTCACAGGACCTGGGAGGTAGCCAGAGAGCCCTTACTTTAATTTGCAACTTCACTTCCAATCTTATTTAACCCTTTCTGCCTCAACGGTGTTATGAGACACAACTATCATATGAATTAAAATCAAAATACAAACATCTCACCATTTTTGTGGAACGCATTCTCAGGTGATGAAGTGTCTGGAGAACAGTTTCCCTCCATCATCCACTTGAAACGGGACTGCTGACCCCCTAGGTCTTTCATGGCACCAGGCCCCCCTACCACAGAGCCACCCAGGTCCAGACCTGGAAGGTTCACCCCAGATCCAAACCCTGAAGAGAAACATTATGAGGGTTGTTGTGTTTTAACACATATGTAGTAAAGTGAATCCACTGTTGCTATTAAAAAACAAACAAAACAAAACAAAACAAAATAAAAAAAACTAACATATACTGAATTCAATTAATTTTGGAGTGAAAAACATTTTTTTCACAGAGATGAACTGATTGTGGCACACCATCATTAGTGAGCTTATGTTCCACAATTTTTTGGGGGGGGGGCAAGTGCTTACCAGAATATGGCCCAAGACTTTTCTGCTGCAGGTCAGCCACAGATGTTGCAAGGCTTGGGTGGGGCAGGGGATCAGTCCCAGGCAGTTTGGGACCCCCTCCGCCAACTCCACCATGGTGGGAGGGGGAGAGTTTGGAGGTGCCACCTAAACCTCCGACCTGCTGTTGCTGCCTCTGCTGCTGGAGCACTGCCATGATCCTGGCCAGCTGAGGTGATGCAACAAAAAACAAGAAAAATCAGCTGAGAAGTGGAAGGAAAGATGAAAGAGAGAAGTCAGTGACATATTGTGTGTGTACCTGTTGAGGGTCAGCCTGCTGCCGCATGTTCGGTGTGAACTTCCTCTGGTTTTGCAGTAGCTGCTGTTGCTGTGGCTGTGGCTGTGGCTGCTGCTGCTGCTGCTGGAGGAGGAGCTGACAAGCCTGAGTGAAGACAGAAAAAGATACAAAAAGACAAATGAGACAGCACCATAAACAAATAAAGGATTGTGCACAATGTTTTTCCTGCACTGACAAATTCAGCATATTTTTCCATCTAAATATTTGCTGCATGAGCCAGAGCTTTAAAAAAAGTTTGCTTCATGATCAATTAATAATCAATAATCAAGTTTTAGGTTACAACTATTCTGTATATTCTGTATCCCTGACACAGCAATAATGTTTGAATGGATCTGACTGTGTCAGGGTTAGGACCATCTTTCATTTTCAAAAATCTATTCTTTTTTGTAATAGTTGGTGTTTATTCTAATTTGGGGTGAACTGTCCTATACCTCTTCACATTATACATGACAATTAGTCAACACATATGAGAAAAATCACAGTCAGAGGTAATGACATCTGTATTGGTGGTATATGAAAAGTCCAAATTAGATATCCCAATGGCTGCCTATACCCTTCTCCATTCATTTCCAGACTCAGCAGATCTGTGTAGGAACCCTGCAGTAGCATTCAGAGGCATGTAATGCTGCTTCTCACCAGCTGAAACTGGATGTGAGGTGGGTAGATGCTGCTGAGCATGGCAATATGCTGAGGGGACAGCTGCGGAGGGAACACACCTCCTCCAACTCCTGCCACTCCTCCCACACCACCAACACCCCCCATGTTCCCGCTGGGAGGGGGCATCTGCTTCAGCACGGAGCCTGGCACCTGGAGACAGACACAACGGCAGGCAGGCACACCTGTTACCACAGAAATGCTTTGCTTTCCTGTAACCATAAGCAAGTACATTAGTTTTAGCTTCTTCCTGATCAACATTTGGTCTTTTACATGGCCTCATTAGTTGGTGTTAACAAGAGATGCACCAACTGCAATTTTCTTGCCTGATTCAGATATCTCACTCGCTGATTTTTTTAAGAACTATAACTGACTGCATACATCATCATTTTTCTAACTTTTAATTGACATTTTACCATACATTCATATGTATTGTCACATAATCAGATTGGCCAGTCATCGCTTGTGGCTAACCCTCTAATGCAGAGTCTAAAACCAATAAGTGGCCACTTTAGGCTGGCTCCAAAAGTGAGTCAATCTCCATAGACTCCCATGTAAAATTTCAGAATAGGACAGCATTAAAAACTATGTTTTACAGCTCAGTACATAAAGGATTTCTTTTCATACTAAGGATTTGGCCTCTAAGCACAGTTTTTTTCCTTAATAAGAAATTAAATTTTTTTAAAACTCTGGAGTTAGCCGTATGCCAGCTTTGACTGACGGCTGTCCCAACACATAGAGCTGTAGCCAATCTCTGACTGCTAAGCATCACCTTGGATAATTAGAGTCACTGAACGCTAGCTTTTGACTGTGTTTGTGATGTTGGTGCCTTTTCGAGCATTTTTATTGGAATTATTTGGCTAATGTTATGTCCTGCTACGTGGTATAGATTGTCCAAGAAGTTGACACCTTAGCTTGGCTGAGTGAAATTCTAATATTTTATTAGTAAGTTAACCAGCAGTAATTAGAAGGTACGTGTGTATGTGCGTTTCACCCGTACGGCTTGTGAATGCTGTTTGCTAATTAAGCTTACTAGCCATTAACTGATAGCTTAGCACTTCCCCCTCTCATAAATAAGGCCACTTGTGACTCAAAAAACACACATGGCAGAGGCCAAAACACCAGGGTTACATCAGGGTGGTTACATCCATCTTTTATATATAGTTGAAAACCACAAAAAACTGGGGTTTAAAATACGCCACATGAAGAAATAAACATGTTAAGTGATCCGAGCAGAGTTGGGCAGAGTGCAAATGAGTAATCCAAAGAAAGAAGAAAGAAAAAGAAAAAATTAGCCTATATTTTGGATTTTTAAATCACCAAATATCGGTATCAGTCTTAAAAATCCTATATTGGTCAGGCTCTAGTCATAACAGCATGCTGTCAGTTCGTTCATTATGTTCAGCCATGGTTATGTGCCTTTTAACATGCCTAACCAACACTGAGACCAGCTGAAAATGGATGCTAATGGGCAGGCTAATACCAAATTGGTACCCAAAGAAAAACTCAACAGGGCTAGAAAATGCAGGGCCCTAGAATATGAGCATTTTGTGTCTCTGCACACCAGTGGGGAAAAAGGCTTTGACTTAACACAACTATGTATAGTCAGGTAAAGGTAGAGCTAAGGAATAAAACACCAGCTACAAGACAAATTTGGCTTACCAAGGCACTGAAACACTTTCCAAGTTGAAATCATTCTGCTTTTGTATTGGCTACACCAGACATAAAAAATATAGACAACTTGCCCCAAAATCATTACGGTTTAATATAACAGTCAATATACACAGTTCCTGTGAAAACTATCAGCAGAGCAGAAGAAAATGTTTTAGTACCTGAGGTGACAGGAACTGATGAGGCACTTGCGCTCGTATCCCTTGTGACTGATTTATCTGCGGGATACTCGGCTGATGTCTTGACTGGGCCATCCCTCCGCTACTGCCAAAGATACTGTGACTAGCCTGCGATCAAGGACAGAAATTGATACGTTAGGTGACCCATAACAGAGAGGACAGTAAGTGTGAAAAACTTAAACGATTAAGCAGAACATGACAGACTGGATGAAGAACTTTCTAGGCATATTTATGAACATCTAATGAAAACAGAAAACTACAAGGACCTCATATAAAGACATTAGGGCAGAAACAGAAGGAGTGATTATCTTACTTGTCTAAAGGGGACAGAGTGGTTGAAGAGGGAATGGGACTTGTAGACAGAGGGTGGTGAGTACAGAGAGCAAGGACCCTCCTCCCCAAGGCACCCATCCTGATTGATCAAAGGCAAAGTCTGTCACAGCGACAGCCAGTGGAAGACCAGTTTTGGTGGTATATAATGGTGTAGGGAAAGGTTGAGAAAAGGAGAAATGGGGAAGATGGAGAAGGTAGAATCACAGGAGGAAAAAATTATGATAAAAGACAATGTTATCTAGACATGAGAAAGACATGAGAGACAAAGACTAATAACATGATAATGAGGCATCACCTTGTCATAGTAAGACCCAGCATCCCCAGGTGCTGCCTCTTTGGAACCAGGAGGACGATAAGACACCCCTCCCCCCCCTCCTCCTCCGCCTCCTCCCCTTCCTCCCTTCCTCATGTCTCCATTGTAATCAGGCATTCCCATTCCTCTTTTCTCCACCTCCAGCTTCTTCTCCTGGATAGAACCTGAAGTCGGGTCAATGTTTGGGCCACTGGAATCATCATTCTGTCCAACAGAGAAGGCCAGTATCATCATCATGAGCACTACCTTTAACATAATCATGTATAATACTGTGGCCTGAGAAATGGCTGTTTATTTTTAGTATGAGTTTAAAAATATTCCTTACTTTACCCTGCCACAGCAAGAAGTAAAATGCCATGAACGTTTCTATCTTACCAGCAACCCCATGTTAGAGAACTGTCTGTTGATGGGGCTCATCCATGACTCTCCTCCACCAGCCTTCAGTGGACCCTAAGAGACAAATATGAGGAGAGCAAAGGTAATGACCTCAAAGATTTTCAGTAATAAAAATTCACAATAACACTTTCCGGTAGAAGGGATACAATCATAGCACCATTTGAGAACTTTAACCTTTAATATGTTCAGTTTAGCTCTTTTAAGAGATATTGATAAGAATAAATGATAGCTTGGTAGCTACATTTAAAAAATAATTAAATAAATTAAAGTAATTTAACTTTTTTTTTTTTTTTTAAATGACAACCTGTTTAAGACATTCCTCCCATGAAGGTTGTAGAACCCAGACATCATGGCTCTTTTTTTTTTTTTTTTTTTTCTTTTTTTTTTCTTTTTTTTTTTTTCTCTTTTTTCCCCACACCACTC
>VUQI01015902.1:3307-20713 GCA_015106735.1 Paratilapia polleni
AAAAGGTATGATGCTGTAATCTAGCCATGGAGGGGAGGGAATGTGTGCACAGAACTATTTCACTGCTAAAGCAAGAGCCAAATAATTACCAAGCTAAACCCGTCACCTTCTTTAAAATTTAAATCAGAGCTCAACATTAAGGCTTGTCATGGACAAATGAAATTTTAATAGGTTATGGAAAAGAACAGGAAATGTTCACAGTTTAAGCATTTTTACCTCTTAAGGACCGTGGCAATAATTTTCTTTCAATCTCTGCAGGTGGGCTAAATGCCAGGGAAAGCACCAAGAAGACCGTTACAGTGGCCTCGTCTAAGTTAAAGAGAAAAGAGAAATTCTTGAACAGCTCAAGAGACAAATTTGACTGGGTGTGGTTTAAGGATGGGAGATATTCGGCCTCTGCCAGAGGAAATCCAACCTGGCTGCCAAGTAATGCTAGTAAGCATTAGCATTAGTGTAATTCACCAAATTTATTACTGTATACACATTAATGTGTATGTATACTTTACTGTTCTTTACTGCTCTATACTATACTGTTCCTGTTGAATAATCTTAGTAAGCTAGAGCATTCATTCTCAAACTGTGTGTGATGGGAGCAGACCTGGGGATCACACACAAAGACAGAAACACCCAAATTCTTTTCATCTGATTTATAAAACTGAGTGGACCTAATTCTGTTTTATAAATCTCAATCACTATAGAAACTTCATTCCCAAGACTGATTAATCAATTAATGTAGAAACACTCTTCATGCAATTACTAACCACTATGACTATTTAGTTCCTAGACCACATATACCTCTGAAACATTATTAAGGTAATATCTCAATCATCATTATTAAACATCAAAAGGATGACCACAAGCTCACATTAAAACGGGCTTTATGAAGTGTTTTGGAATTCAGGACCAAGTAAAATAATCATTAACAGGAAAGTAAAGCCTTGAATGTAAATAAATCATACAACACCAGCAAGTGACATCATATGTCTTTCCATAGTTATCAACGTTTTGTTTGAACTCTGAATCTACAAACAAATTTAAAAAATATTTAATGTTCAACAGAGAAGTGACCCAAAAATGTCAAGTCCCTGTGTTGTTTTTTTGTTTTCCGCAACTGGAGCACACCCCAAATTAACTTACCTTTGAGACTCATCATATAGAAATTAAACCAGCCAGCCAAAAATCAAACAGATGTCGCAAACATTTAGTGGAGTCCACCTATGAAATCACCGCAAATCAGAACATTATGTAGAGGAGCATTATAGTCTCTTCCTGTATTAATTTTGACCAAACTGCACCAAGCACCGTGACAATCTGAAACAAAAATGGAAATGAAACACACCTGTTGATATATACACCCTCACTCCTGACATTAATATGGCAAATATCCCTTGCATAATTCCTGTCTAAGAGAGAACAGACGCTGGCGTTTACACTTGGAAATGTTTATTTTTTTTAGCCTTTGGGTACAAAAAGGTTAAAAGGCTGCCTGTCTAAAGAGGCCCAGATTTAAAAGTGTGATGGAGTGAGATAAAAGAAGGCAATGCGAGAGAGGGACAGGCTCGAGAAGTAGGTGTGACTTTGTCATAATAAAACAGAAAGAGCCTCAGTTTCTCTATGTTAAAGTAATTAATAGCATTTGTCTTTATTTCAGAGATGGGAGTCTAAAGTTCCCCTATGTTATATTAATATCTCTTACACAACAACGAGCCAGTTTTTAAAGAATGGACCTCTGCTACTGTGGTTTCATTTCCCTTGAATACAAGGATTATAGAACTTTAACTATGAACAGTCATACAATCCCAGTAAAGAGGACATATTAGATTAAAATAACTGAATGAAAAGACTAATCTAACCCCTGCTTACATGCACTTCTAAAACACAGGGGCTGTAATAACAAAGCATGCCATCATAGTGACCCTGTTTTTGGTCCAATAGGTGGAAGGTAACAATCACTAATAATGATATAGATTTCTGAAAATTGGCATTAATACTGTAAATATATCGTCTCCATATAATGACCTTTTATCTAGCTAGCAACATGGGTGTAAAGCACTAAATGTTGTATTGACAGTCTGTCCGTTGAGTGCTTCATCACTTTGTCTAGACAGAAATATCTGTTAACTATAAGGGCACTTGGAGAGCACACACTCTTGGATGGATTGCCATGAAATTTTGCACAGCCACCAGGGATGAGTCCTAAAGACTTCCCCATTCCTGTGACATGCTTTTCTTCTAGCAACACTACCTCTGAACATTTATTCCCAACCTTTCCTTTTTGATCTCACTCAAGCTTTCCTCCTTCCTTCTGTTAGCCTTCAGTTAATCCTTACTGCCCCTTGCCACCATTCCAGATGTTCAGTGATGTCATTGGTTCATAAATCCTTCTTTTTCTTGTCAGAAATTCCTCACTTTCTTTCATTGCATCTCTTCCACCAACTCCTCCATCCTCCCAGCCATCAAACCTGACTTAAACTATCCCACCCATAGGTATCCTTGTATCAAGACTTGCTGAGACAGCATGTTTTCCTTAGGAAATGACTCATAAATTAGGAGAGCTCCCAGGCTGGCTGTGAAAGAGCCAGACAAGCATACACAAGGGTCTCTGATTAGTAAGGCTGGGAGAAAGGCCAGACAAGCCAAGGCTAGAGGACCCATTTAGGACCGTCACTGACTTGAAAGAAGAAAGGAAAACATATTGATCACATGGCACTGGCTGGGTCATTTTAATAGCTGGGGTAAAAGGATACCTGAGCTACAAGAACAAGTCCAGCATCTCATGAGTACTGCTTAATATTTTCCTTTGTTGAAAGAAGATTTTAAAAGGTCAATTTACATACAAAGGTTTATTTAGATTATGTCACATAAGATTCCCAATAGCTTTAGGCTGCCAAAAGCTAACAGTGTCAGATTTCCTATGGTTGCACTTCATAAAAAGGATAATGTTGCAAGTAGTGCTGAAATGCATACTAGAATAATAAATGACTTGATTGAGAAAATACATGGAAAATGGTTTCAACTGAAAACAAAAAGCATTTGCTACTTACAGCTTCTTGAATGTGAGAACCCGCTTATTCTCCCTTTTATATAAACATGTATGGAAATCTTTCTTATGACTGAGAGTCAGTTAAAACAGACAATATTAACCTTTAAAACAAAAAATGTTTGGACGACTTTGTTGTTAGCATTTTATACAGTAGATAGTTAAACAGAAAACCAATGGAAAAGCTAGCTGTAACAGTTTCAGCAAAGTGGAGAACACAAATGCTTGAAAATGAAAAAAGGGAACATATCTGTAAATACATTCTACTGAGATATTATTGCTAGGTGTTCCCCTCGTCTCTGAGGCACAATGCAGCTTTACAAGGGTGCAATGCTCCATGCAGAGGGGAGTCTAAGCCTTTCATTAAAAATAAGGGCTGAAATATTGAGAAAGAGTTCCTACTGTGTCGCCTGTATTTTAAATAAATTAAATCTAAACTGTTAGTGTTTGATTTTATATCCGAGCAAATACCCAACTGTTCAACTCAGAAGTGATGAAATTATTTTAAGGTGATAAAATTTTCAATCATTTGACATTTAAAAGAAACTGCACTGGGGTATACTCAATTCTGTTGTATACTGTATATCCAGAAGATGAATCCCAGAAACCTATATGTAAAGTTGTAAAAACAAAGTCTGCTGGTGAATTATACCAGCACTCAGGCTCTGATTTTTTTCCATCATTAAAATAGGCTGTCCACTGAGGAAAACCAGGATCATGTGCTGCTGCTTATCTACTATAAGAGTTCATTGTCAGCCAAGTTTATTAACTGATGATAGCATAAAATTTTGAGGAGCAGCAAACTTACATCAAAGACTGACTGTATTTCCAGATATTTCTGTTTGTCTGTAGAGTCTGTAACCAGAGGCACATTTCAGAAAAGGAACACTTTGTTCAAACCTGGGCTATCCCTTTTACAGAATGACAGCATAAATCAAGTCATATGAATGCACACAAGTATACTTCTTTTGAAGTTAGTGCACTTTGAGCATACGCCCAATATTTACTGTAATTCAGGTCAGGGACATTTGCTGTATGCCATTCCCA
This sequence comes from Paratilapia polleni, assembly GCA_015106735.1. Classification (NCBI taxonomy): domain Eukaryota; kingdom Metazoa; phylum Chordata; class Actinopteri; order Cichliformes; family Cichlidae; genus Paratilapia; species Paratilapia polleni. The sequence goes on from VUQI01015902.1 coordinate 7,395, forward strand.
TCTTTTACATGTTTTCTGTCTGTATCTACAGTCATGTGAAAAAGAAAGTTTTCACAGGACTCTATGCAGACTGGTGAAAAACTAAGTACACCTTTACTGCTTCCATATGAATTACAAGGGTAAGTAGCAGCTGCTAATCAAATGCACTTGATTAATTGATCATCAGCAAGTGTGATCACCTCTATAAAAGCAGAGGTTTTAGCAGTTTGCAGGTCTGGAGCATTCAGGTGTTTGTTAACACAATGCCACAATATTCGCAGGAGTGGACATCCCAGCAAATTTCCCCCCAAGGTCAGACCGTGCAATGCTCAGAGAAACTGCAAAAAAGACCTGCTACATCTCAGACTCTACAGGCCTCAGTTAGCATGTTAAATGTTAAAGTTCATGACAGTACAATTGAAAAAAGACTGATCAAGTATAGCTTACTTGGGAGGGTTGACAGGAGAAAGCATCTTCTCTCTGAAAAGAACATGGCAGCATGACTTAGGTTTGCAAAGTTGCATCTGAACAAACTACAAGACTTCTGGAACAATGTCCTTTGGACAGACAAGAGCCAAGTGGAGATGTTTGGCCATAATGCACAGTGCCATGCTTAGTGTAAACCAAACACAGCATATCAGCATAACAGTGATGATTTGGGCTTGTTTTGCAGCCACAGGACCTGGACACCTTGCAGTCATTGAGTCAAACTCCTCTGTATACCAAAGTATCCTAGAGTCAAATGTGAGGCGATCTGTCTGACAGCTAAAGCTTGGCCCAAAACTGGGTCATGCCATAGGACAATGAGCACAGCAGCAAATCTACAACAAAATGACTGAAAAAGTAAAGTATCAAGGTGGTGCAATGGCCCGGTCAAAGTCCAGACCTCAATCTGACAGATATGCTGTGATGGGACCTTAAGACAGCTGTGCATAAATGAAAGCCCGCAAACCTCAATGAACTGAAGGAAAAGAATACAGGGCCAAAGTTCCTCCACAACAATGTGAGACTGATAAAAACATACAGAAAGTGATTACTTCAGGTTATTGCTGCTAAAGGTGGTTCTACAAGCGTCTGAATCATGAGGTATACTTATTTTTTCACAGGACTGCATAGAGCCCTGTGTTGGATACTACAGTCATACCTGGATACACTGACAATATCATTGTACATCATACATTTGACACTGATTTAAGTAATCTATTGCAAAATGCCATAGATATTATTTAAAGCAAAAATAATATCCTCCTGTGCTTCTCATAGCAAACTGCTCTAGCTACAAACCTGTCCAACAGCAAAATGTCACCCAGACAAGGAACAGAGAAAAGATGGAAACAAGGGGCATCTAACAGGGCAATAAAAGTTATTCAATTACTTCTTTAAATGCGGACGTAAAAAAGGAAATGACAGACCACAAAGAGGTACTCCAACTTATCAGCAGGTCTCAGTCTCTACATAGTCAATATAACCAATCACACAGTGAAGGATGTTATAGCACTATACATTTACACATTTACTGCTGGATGTTTGGTTCCTTATAAGATTCGAGTTTGTTACACACAGTGCCTTTTTTTTAAGTTGTTTACATAAGCACAAACAGCAGTTTTGTGAACTTGTAGCTGCAGAGAATACCGAGGTATTTTCCACATTCTCACCTACAAAATTTTACCACCTTGGGCTAATTAAAAGGTTTTATAGGTCTACAGACATAGTACATAGTTGTGAATGAATGAACATGATGAAAACATAAAACACAGAAAGAACCTTTGCAATGCCTTCAAACATATGAACAACAGCCATCTATAATCTCCAGCTCAGGAGACGGTTTAGGTCAATCACAAAGTATAAAAGACTCAACACCTAACAAAAACAACCCTTGAATGCTTACCAAAAGCCCTGCAATTTTCCACTCACATTTCCACTACAAGAGACAAGGGGATTTCAGTTGTGAGAGGAATTTGGGTTTATGGGCACTCCCTAAGGATGCATAGGAGCATAACAGTTTATTTTAGCACATTCTCCAGGGGTTAACTTCAAAAATACTGTTCAGACAGACATAAATCCAATGAGTACATTGTGAAGTACCAAAAGACAAATAACATATTTAGCACAAGGTATGCAAGTGCCACACATGAGTGGGTCAATCAACCCAACAGGATGCCATCCATCTTTATGCCCAAACTTTACAGAGAATAAAAGCATGCTCACTTAAACATTCCTGGCTGTTCAATGAGCTATTCAAAACTTCAAGTCAAGCATGTTTCTCACACTATTAAATTTTCCAAGAATGTCCTTTAGAGCAGACTGCAATAAAGAAAGATGCAGAAAAGTGTGACCCTTAAGACAGAGCTATATTCAGTCATTCAGTCTGATTTTCAGAGTAGCCAGGTGATGTCTAGGTTTTGGGACTAACACCCTTAAAGCCGGCAACAGCAGAGGATCTGTTAGCACTGTGACAGGAATGTCTGCATAAAACATGGGGAAAGAGAACAGGAAATCCCTGGAGAGAGTCCTGAGATGACCATTGTCTCACAGTCAGTGAATTGAAGAGCAGCTGTCCCTCACCTACCCCTAACCTCTCCCAGCCAGGTCAGACTTTCAGCTGCCAAAAACTCTGAGACAACAGGCTGCCAAATTAGCATTTTATAGTCGTGGGTTGTAAAGAAGGTGCAGCAGAAAACAAGGTAGGAGGTGGAGGAGATGGTGGGAAAGAGGAAGTGAAGTCTTTGTCAAAGTACAGGAATGTACAGGAATTAACAGGAACTGTCATTCACACTGTTGTAAAAGTGGACAGCTGAGTGTAGATAATGTAAATGATAATAAAGAAGACATTATTCACAGAGGAAATAGATGCTGATTCTTTAAGGGTCAAGGTTAATAATGCTTAAGTAACCCAAAAAAAAAAAGAAGTACTGTCTTGAACCACCCCTCATTACTTTACATTTTGCTCAGACTTTCATGTAATTTTTTAAAGTGGTCTTGAGGAATAGCTCTCCAGGCTTTCTGAAGGTCATTCAAAGTTTTTCTTTGGACATTGGCTGCTTTTTCACTTGTTTTCAGTCCAGTCCTTGTACCTGACCATTTTCAGAGGAATGTTTTTTGTTTGTTTGTTGAGCTACTTAACAGTGACCTACGAATGAAGAATAAAAAAGGGACCTAACTCATGGGATGAACCAGTGTTGTGTCTACACATAACAGACAATTTAGCAAAGAACTAATTTTAAATTGTATATTTAAGCAATTTGTAACTCACAGTCTGTCACAAAAACACATAATTTGTTCCCACTTCTTTAGCTGAATCTATGAAAATGCCAAACACAGTGTGACAGGCATAAAATAGTATTTTTCCACCAACAAAGTGATTCCCAAAGAGCTATTAGCCAAAAAATTTACATATCTTGGCATGGTGTGCAGTGTGTCCTTAAATTTGAGGAAACTGGACAATTGGAGGACAAAAGAAGAAGTGGCAGGCCTAAAAAAAAAAAAACTATCTAGAGCAGGTGAACAGTATCGGAAAGTCATGTCCTTAAGAAATACAAAATAAACCAGCAACAACCTGACACGGGACCTGAGAGACGCATCTGGCCCTTGTTTACCAAAGCCTCATCAGAAATGGTCTCAGTGGAAGGGTGGCTGTCAAGAAGCCATTCTTAAGGAAGGGAAAGAGGGAGTAAAGGCTGAGGTATGCCAAATTACACAAGAACTAGACTGAAAATCAGTGGCAACAGATCTTATGGAGTGACGGGTCCAAATATGAAATTTTTGGTTCAAATCGTCGTTATTATGTACAGAGGGGGTCAGGATAGAGGTACAACAGTGAGTGTCTACAGCCATCTGTAAAACACGGTGGAGGCTTTGTCATGGTTTGGGGCTGTATTTCAGCCAGTGGTGTTGGGGATCTTGTCAAAATTGATGGAAATATGAATGTAGAAATTGGCAGAGGCTTCATTTTTCAGCATGACAATGATCCCAAACACACTGCCAATGCAGTAAAAGCATACCTGGATAGAAAAAACACACAATGGAACACTATCAGTCATGGATTGGCCCGGACCTCAACATTACTGAAGTAGTGTGGAATCATCTCTATAGAGAAAAGAACAAAAGGCAGCCAACATTCAAAGAACAGCTTTGAATGTCTGGAGAACTATTCCTGAAGACTACTTAAAGAAATTACAACAAAGCTTGCCAAAGAGACCTCAGACTGTGTTGAAGAATAAAGGTGGTCATACCAAATATTGACTTTCAGGCTCATTAGAACTGTACATTGTCTATTTCTATTCCTTATATACTGTATTTCCATGTATGTTTGCACATGTTTCAATAAATCACTGCACTGTAGGCTGAACAGAAAGGCAAAAATAAAAGTCACTGACAAAAGATGCAACAGACCAGAAAGGTATATTTATACAGCTTAGTCCAGGAAACATTTAATGACATCCTGTATTACATACTGAATCTAAAACACACTAACCTGTTATCTTATTGGAACTGTTAAAACAGGATTGCATTGCAAGAAGGCATTGCAGTCTCTAGGCTCAGCCAAGTCAAAGCAAACCACCTCACCCATACTACAGTATATACGGTGTACTCCTGCTGAGATGGACTGACTGCCAAATATCTTGAGAGCTGTGGGAAAGAAAACTCAGTTGAGCTGAGAGAAGAAAGACTTTCCACATCAAGATTGCTCAGAAATATCCAACAAAGATGAGCAGAGCATGCTGATAAATTATATGTTGTTAAATGTAACAACACGATAACAACTGTCATTTATAATTCTATGGCACAAGAAATTTCCAAAAAAAATACAACCATTTACGTGCTGGAGGGCCCTCAATCAATGACAGCACGTTTATTTTAACAGTGTAGATAAAAGACATGCATGAGCTGTGTCAACAAGAGTGAGAAAATGCATTTTCAGTTGTTTGAAATTTGTCATTTAATTAAAAAAAAAAAAAAGATAATTTAATTATTTTTTTTTTTTTTTAAAAAGTACAATATATATTTATTGAAACCAAGGCCAACAGAAAAAGCATTTAAACTGGGACTCCACTTCCTTTTCCTTTGCAACCACCTGTGCATACATCTTAAAACTTTTGTACTCATCAACACATGCAGAGCTCAAAAATATCATTTTCAATAACACACAGGGCAAAGTCTTCACTGATCTGAGGTGATGGTATTTGTATAAATTTAGAAGGACAAGTCCCTGTTGATCCCACCACACCCACTGGTTTCCTCTCTGAAAGGCCTGAAAGGTAAATAACAGCAGGATAGAGATCATTCTGACTGCAGCACTCCTTGACCACTAATGCCAACACGCACACAAGCATCAGCCCGGCAAGTTGTACAGCTACCCACTCTCCCTCTCATCCGCTGACATACTCATCACCTTCCCCCGCACAATCTGACTTCCTCCATTTTGCAAGCCTGATAAACAAACACACCAAATGCTAACATTGCATAACCCAAGCAGCGACCCCAGCCAAATGTCCCCTCTATACACACATAAACTTGTCACATCCCCCACACTGAGGAGGAAGAAATGTAACTGCTCCACAAGCTCTGATTTGAGTATTCGTAAATTTGCTCATCATTCGATATATGTGTCACTGACGTTTCTCCCCCTCCCTCACTGCCCTCATTTCCATCCTTCCCTTCACTTTTTTGGCCAACAGGTCCTTCCATCTGTTACCCAGCTGGTGGAAGAGGAGAGTGTGGGGTGGAGGGGTGCTCCACCCGTATTTTTGCTACTCTCCACAGTCTTAACTTTCTCACACTAACTAATGACTCTCCTGTGGGTCCCATTAGGGCTTGACCCAGCACTGGGTCTACCTCCCTGCGTGATGTCACATCCGGGCCACAGACAACCCTGTGTTGAATACAAAGTGCTGTAATAAATCACTAACATAATACATCCTGTTCAGAGAGTTCACACGATAAATGCATGGACCAAAAATCTGGAAATTAAAATCTTAGAGGACTGAGACACAGCTTGTGCTACAACTCATACTCAGACGGTGAATAGATTCCTCAGATTAACACACTTGAATTGGTTAATGCAAAAATACAGCACGTAACTCCTGTCAAGTTAAATCATTACTATAAAAATATACATAGCTTACTGAGGAAATTCCATTCAACTTAAAACCATTTTTCCCACTTCATTTGTATCCAGAAGAACACAATTATAATACAAATTAACATTAACAAACCCCAGTTTTTTTAAGAGCCAAAAAACAAGACAATCCTTAGAAAAAAAAAAAAAACCCAATAGAAAAAACGTGTTGAAAAATTAAAAATGGTTTGGGGACACATTTTTTGTTGCAAAACATGCAGTGTTTATTCTATTCTGAATTGAAAAAAAAAAAAGGGGTGGGGGTGATGCCATATGTTCTTTTTCTTAATCTGTTGATTTGTTAGCTTGTTTTGACTTTACTATTCATTTGTTCAAAAGACTTTAATAAAAGATATTGGCAGAGAGTTCTGCTATAGTTCACCAGGTTGAGTGGGCAACCCATATGCCAAAAGACTACTGCAGGGGCCCCGAGTTCGATTCTGCCCCAGGCCATACCCTGCGTGTCGTTCCCCCAGCTCTCTCTCCCTCCTTTCCTGTATGCTCTACTGCCCTGTCAAAAATAATAAAGGCAAAAAAAAACAAAACAACTTAAGATATTTGTGGAAAAAAGGAAAGCGTACATCAAAAACTTATTTATTTCATTCTTGTTTGTGACTTGAAACAGCTCTAATCCTAGCATCAGCTCTGATTAGCCTCCCCTACTGTACAACCTAAAGCAGGAAACAGTCTCTAGCTGAATAGAGGCTACTGAGCAAAGCCTGCGTGTCAAAATGTTTCACTCATCAAACTTCTTTCTCGTCTTCACTCTCCTCTCTCCCTTGGTCTCTCTGACAGACAGGTTCAGGGCAGGTCTGGGGTTGACAACATGTAACCTGACCCTGCCTAGTGCTCTCCCTCCCTCTCTCTCTCTCTAATGATCTTGGCCCTTTCCCATTCCTAATGTTGGTTTAACCTGATGTTAATGTGCCCGTTCTGTGCTACTGAAACAACGTTCTGTTCCACTAGGTCTAACAAACGTCTAGCCTCTGTCACCTCTGCTGTCAAATGTAGTTTTAAGTAGCACCATCTTAAACAAGAAAGACTACATTCGTACATCTGTAGCCACATATGTTATTGCAACTGTGAGGGAGATATTGAGTGACCCAGTGCTGATACTCAGGTTTTGCAAATTTATTTTTATAATTAGGAGTGGGGAATTTTGGCTCAGGATTTAGTTAGATTCTCATTCTTCGTGACAGGCTTAGATCAATTCAAAAATTTATCCTTGACCTTAATCTAACCAATAAAGGAAGGAAACTCTGCAAAGAGTGTCTGTTCTTAGCTTTACCTGTTCATCTGATCTATTTCAATCTTGGCGGGTGTATGTGTAGAAGTCCAAAGAAGTAGAATATTGAATTTGTATAGACTCATTTTAGTTCAAAGTTGGTTTCTTGTTACATTTTCACAACAGTGAGAGGCGCAGCTTGTGATCAGGCAAGGCAGGCAGCTCCATGGGGGCAGACAAACTTTACTTCTCAGCACTGTCTCGAAATGTGGCAACTGCTGTGAACACAACATCCTCCCCTTGAATTGTCTAATGGACAAATTTCAGTACTCGGAGAGGCCTGAAAAAGGTTGGTCTCAGCAGAACCTTGAGGAGTACGATAACCTCTGTCTAGACATGATGCTCTAAGTTGGCCCACAAAGACAGTGTAGCTGCTTGTTGACATATGCCACACTATGTTTCCTGCCAGCAGGAGAAGGTAGATGAAATTTGGTGCGATTACAGCTTCAGAAATGGAGAATACCTGCTGTAACATGTGTGCTCTCCTTGAAATCAAGTGGTGATCCACAGTAAATGTTTACATTTTAAATATTTCTCCATGAGGACAAACCTGGTCTTATGAATTCCATAATAGGAATCCACATACTGAAAACATTTCAGTATGTGTGCATATGCACGTGTGTAAATGTAGCACATTCTAAACGTAAAGTGCATGCAAACTTATAGCCACCCAAAGTGAAGATGTTTTGGACACTATTTTTTAATAACTATTTAGCAGTTCCAGTGTCAATTTTATCATTGTGGTGGTGTCAAAGCACTTAGAGGCCAGGTGTGGCTAGTTATCATCAGCTAAATGTTGGCAACATGAATTAGCTGTGTATTTGCTGACACACCTCATTCCTCCTGCAACAAATGCCTTTGATCAATCACTCATGCTGTAAGCTGCAGTCAGTCAGTTCTGAACATGTTTATTTTGAACAGGAACAGTAATGCAGTTCAGCAAAAAAAAAAAAATTAAAAAAAAGGAAAGGGGAAAAAAACAAAGGCTCTATATTTTTGGTCTTTTTCGAGTTTAGTGTTTCCCAAATCCTTTTATTTAATCCAAAGAACTCAATGAATCATAGATGAACAAAGATAATAAAGATAAGAATACTGTATCTTATGAGAAGGAATTTTCACCCACTATGATGGTGCCATAAGCTCTATCATTTCTCTGCGACTAGTGAAAGGCAGGGGTTACCTTAGGCAGGACTAAAGTACTTGTTACAGGATTCAGTGGTCTTACTTCTTAATCATTTCAATGGGGTGATGTCATGTTTTGCCAAACTGATTTCTCAATTACTTTGCTTTGTTTGTAATGCTGGTGATGAAGAGTGGAGGAAAGTTCAGTTATTCAAGTGACAGTGCAAGCGCTAGCCAATCAAATTGCATCATGCAAAAAATTCCAAGAGGGTGGAGGATCAAAATGATGGAAGAGGTGGTCTTTAAGCTGTGAAAGTCCACAAGCATCTGTGAACTTTGTTAGCTCATGCTAACTGCCAGTGGAAGCATACCTGGCTTGCCTGCGAATCTGCACATTGTGATTGGTTAATCTAGCCACGATGACCCCCTCCACCCATTACCTCAAACCACAGGCACACGATCAAGTGTTAACACAATGCATACTGTAGGTGACTCCTGCCTAAACTTCAATAAGCAACTGCTGTTATTTGAACTGAGGATTACTTAATATTGTTTCATTTTCTTTATCTCCAGTGGTTGTAATAAATTAGTAGAAATTAGATCATAAAGAATCCACAGATCAACTAATGAATAAAGACAGGACATCAGTGTCATTTATAAACTTTAATTAACAACCGTAAGTGACCAAAAAAAAATTGATCAGATCAAAAGAACACAAAGACATGACAATATTTCTGCCAATGAGACTCCTGAAAATCATACTTCAAGACTGATACCACTACCTTTGTCAGCTGCTTGTTCTGTCCAAGTAGCACATTATCAGAAGCAGTTCCAGATTGGTTTTGCCTTTAAAACTTTGACTTTTCAACTCTGGTTGTGCTACACCTGTCATCAAGTATCAATTGCATGTGGGATTCATACCACCAACCCCCACCCCAATTTTACCCCCACTGTAGGACAAGATCCTAACATTTGTAAACTTGATCACTTGGTACAACAGCTCATGGTGCATAGGAATTATGTGCAGAATGTTCATTTAAATGCAATGGCCATTTCAAATCAAGAGCAAAAGAGGCAATGCTTTAAACTGAAACTGGTTCCTTGTTCCAGGAGGTTGCCCTCAACATTAGGTGTGTTTTTTGGATGTAATTCCTGAGATGCATGTTATTTCCCCTTTTAAAACTTGTGCTGCTCTTCTGTGAATATCTCTGTGGTTCTTACAACTACAGCAGAAACGAACCCAGATGATTTCTTAAGTCCAGGCTTTGAAGTTTTATGATACTGCCTCAGAGGGCAAATCCCAGACTTACCCAAGTTGCATCACACAACTATGGTACAGACCACCATATGTTCCAGACACACAGTAATGAAACTGATGACCATGTTTGCCAAAAATGTGTTTTCTGACCCAAAGTCATTAGGGAAAGAATAACTAATGACAGCATGGACCATTCATTTTATACTGACCTCATCCTAACAACACCCCCACCTTTGCTGCCCATCTCTTGCATCCCATTCACACTATCTTTGGTGAAAGCCCTAAGTCTTCCTTCATTCAATAAAATGCCTGTCCATTTCAGCTGGGGTTTCCATGTCTCTCCAAACACAGACAGGCTAGGTCAGAAGAAAAGTCCACCAAAGAGAAATCCATTCTGTGTCCTCATCCATTCTGCAGGTCAGGACATGAGCAAACAGCATGCTTTCACCACCCTGGCAACTCTTTTCACTTCACACTGGCAAACCACTGAAGTCCACACACACACACACACACAGGAATCAAACTTCTTGACAGCAGACCCAACACCCTCTCATGAACTGAGAGATAAACGTTTTCATAGTCAGACACAGGAAAAGACTTCCAGGCTCTTTGTGACACTGGTAGCAAAGCTGTCTGGGAAGCCTGGAGATACTGACGGTTTCTGAACAGCAGAGAGATCTATGGACCACAGAATTTTGAGAACCATATTGTTGAAACAGCAAGCTTTAAACTATGGTGCAATGAGGATGTATTTGATGTTTGCATATGGTAATCATTGTCCAGACATAAACATTTGACTAAACTAACTAAATATTTAAGATCTGCAGATAAATATGAATCAAAGTATGATCCATGCAACTTTGCTTTGTTTGAAGAAAAAGTACCTTTGAAAACACTAAAAAGCTTTTGTTGATTATAAAATAAACTTCATTAATAGAAAAACCTGAATACATTTTACAGAAATTTCACAGAACAGGTGTATAGTTTGTAAGTGGTCATTATACTTCACAACTGTTTTTAAAATTCAAAGGCCACCTCCTGCTCAGTTCAAAGCATTATTCCTCTTTCAATTACATGTCACACAGACAGAGCAATGCGATGGGAAAGTTCAGTCCTCAATTGGGGAGTTTGCTTGGACAGATTGGACAAATATTTCTTTTATGTGGTCGTATCCACGCCTCAGTTCTGCCCTGACAGCCACAGAAGAGGGAGTGAACAATTCAAACTGCACTACATTATGGGCTGGGTGGCTGTTCCATCCAAGACACATGGCTGTCTCACCAGCTGTCTGTTTACACTTGCCGCTTGCTTTAGGTATCAATTAGGTTTATGGAGACAAGGAGGCTAATAGTACAGCATGGACAGAATTCAGATTTCTGACAACACAACAGAGAAATGAAAGCACAGTGACAACAAAAATATAACCAATTTAACAATGTACTCTAATGAAAAACATGATGGCTAAGAATATGGTTTAGCATTATTTGAAGACATAAATTCAAGCCCCAGTTTAGCTTGAAAGATTATTGTTTTTGACATCAGCTAGGAGGAAACTTGGGGTTTAAATGACAAGTCAGTTAAAAAAAAAAATTCTCATCCCTGGAACAAACAACTCATCCCACTTTTCATTCCAAACCAAACTCCAGCCACAGTAAGACAACTTCAAATGTCTTTTGCACCATATGGGGCCATCCAAAGAGTGGAAGGCTTTGTAATAGCACACCAGCTGCAAGGACAAACAGACCACATGCTCCTGTAAATCAAGCCCAGCCTGCTCTTCAGTGTCAACATCTGACATCCAGCACTAAAGTATAGGTGATATCATTATGATCACTGCATAGTAATGCATCATGGGCTGTTCAGCAGTCCTGTCCTGAGGAAGGAAAAAAAAAACAAAACAAAAAAAAAAAACATTGTAGATGTGTAAACTTATGAGCGTTCTCCAAGCACCGTCTTGGCATATTCACACCACTGAATTGTAAGTACAAATCCAGACTTCTATTGAGCATCTGAGGAGCTACAAGAATAGTTTCATTAATTTTCTCAAGAGAAACCCACATCTAAAGTACTTTTATTTAGTCAAGTATCTCAACAACAGTCCAAGAAACCACATTAACAAAGCCAAGCTGAAACACAAAGCAGTAAGACAACTTTAAGGAAGTACAAACAGTCCTGCATAAGACACACACCCCTTTAAAATTCACATTTGTTTGACACTAGGGATGCAGCTGATCATTTCTGATAACTGATTGAATGATCAATTGAGTAAATAATTGTTATTAATCTATCAGTCCCCTGAAATTTGTTTAAAAATCTTCTATTTCCTAAAGCCCAAGTTAACTTTCCATTGTGTTGTTGACTAGTTATGGTAAAAAAGAAAAGAAGAACAACAACAACCAGCCACCTTCAACAACAACAACAATAATAATAGATTATGAATTGAGCCAGACTGAAGCTTATGATGAAGTGTCTGACCCACTAGACATAGCAGCAAAAAAACTCTAGGGGGAGGCTATCCAGCAACATCATCTGTGCCCTCTTGTGGATGGCTGGTACAGTTCACGTACCTTCACTCGAGGCATCTATTACTTGATCTGAGGCAAAAAGACCGCAGCTGCTGGCAAGACGCATTCATCAGCAGTCATTCTAACCCCTCTCTCTTTTCTCCCTCAAAACTGTTGGCAAGATCCAGACCCCTCTCAGCATGGAAATACATCAGAGTGACTGGTATCAGCCCCAAACCCCTCATTGTTTGGCCTTGACTTGAAAGACTATTAAACTTCAGTGCATTATATCCATAAACTCAAGTCCAACTATGAGCTAAACTTGTCACTAACATCATGGAGGAATACTTAAATTGCCTGGTTATCAATGATTTCCCTGCATTCATTCACCGGTCTCTCTTTAAAATGAGCCAAAGCCATATATCAAAAGCAATTTAAAGGGGAATTCTACAGGCAGCCCCACTGGCATGATGCAAGAGACAAAGGAGGATTCAGAGTGCTGATTCTGCAGTGGAAACCATTAAAAAGGAGAACAGAGAACAAAACAGTCACTACACAGGAGTCATCAACTGTAATAAAAATTGTTTATGGCTCATGTTCAGTCTGAGGACTGAATAATTTGATAAGTCTCTCTTAAATTGTTAATGTACACTTGAGAGGTTTTAAATAAGTTGATCATCATCAGAGATTTTTCAAGGTTGTAAATGATAAAGTGGGCAGACTTCTCAACTTCTTACACTGTAAGACTTTGCAACGACAACTGGTGGATGTGCTCTTTATACCTAGTCATGTTTCTACAGTACCAGTCACTACAGAGTTGCTTTGGATAAGAAAAAAGGAGAAAAAAAAAGGAGTTTCCCACTAATCCAATAAATCCTTTTTATTTTCATGTTCACTCTTGTGCTGATACCAATGAGATCATTTACTATTAAATCTGCCCACATGCCTACAGTACAGTACATATTGTATAGCTCACACTTGTGGGTTACAGAATTTTACAACATTGTACTTTTTTTTTTTTTTTTTTTTTTTTAAACCCATTTTTTTTATTTT
>VUQI01015903.1:13679-31233 GCA_015106735.1 Paratilapia polleni
GAGATGAATTGTTTGCTGCAAGTTATTAAGCATGCTGTCAGTCTCTTTTTATTACACATTTTCTTTCCTGTGTTGAAATGTTTGGGGTTTTAGTATGCAAGCGAGAGGCAGTGCACTGCTAAATGATTTGCATGTGTGCTTTTGCTTTGGGTATAGTTTATTTACAGTTGATGACACTGGCAATTGGACTACTTTAGTATATGCAGATATAGGATTGAATCATGTTTTATGCTGCCCAAGGGCAATCAAGAAAATATTGCAAAATAAGGGAACAGACCACGCTACACAGGCAAAGTCCACCATTTTCAACTTTGAAAAGCATTGTTTTATAGCAAAGCACTAGAAAAGTAAAATCTTTCAGTGCGAGTAATAAAGGCAGTCTTGGATACTTCTAATTGGGTAACTGCCAACTATCAAAAAGAGATGCATCAAACCTTTTAACCCTTTCACATGATGTCACTAATGTCTTAGCAGTGCAATAAAGGCCACTCAAATAAGACCAAAGCTGAAACTGATTGGGCTCTGAGGACATGTGATGAGGCACAAAATCTATGCGCTGGGCACACCCACGTTAGCTGCAAGGTTTGACTTGTTCATGTTGATTTTCCAGATTCTGTTTTGCCTGGAGCACCGCAATGGTACATACTGGTCCAAATAATACAGCATGTAAATGAAAGAGAAATCAGATAACTAAACTTCATGTCAAATATGATTGTATTTTTATTTACGATTCAGAGATTAGGAGAAAACTTGTTAAAACCAGCTATGCAGAATTTTCTAATGAAGAAACTTAAGCCAGCATGTTTTATTTAGATATAGTTTTTTAGTGATATGCAAATAGACCACACACCTGGATAATCACAGAAGTGAATCCTCCTCTTCTCCAGCTCTGGGTTGTTTCGTCTATTGTATTTTGGACCTGTTAAGACACCCTGGCCATGCGTCATCAGCATGGCATGATTAGACATCCCCTGCACCTTTAACCCTCCCATACGCTGCTGGTATAGGGGTGGAGGCTGAGGTGCTAGGCTCAGCAGCTCTGCCTGGCCATCTGGGCTTCCAGGCTGGGAGTTTGGTGGTGAGGGTGGTAGGCTGTGGGGTGCTGTGTGCTGGGATGAGTTGTTTGGAGATGCCTGGTAGTAGCCATGATGATGCGGCAGCTGGTGCTCTGCCATCATGTAGTTGCCGTTGGTTGTCGGCAATGGGACACTGCCAAGGTTCAGCATGGTCCTACCGCTGTTGGAACCATGTGCTGATGGGCTGTTGTGTGATAAGGTCATGGTGAGGTCGGCACTGCTAGTGATGGGCATGTGGTAGACATGTGGCTGTGGAGGTGGGGGTCCGATGTGAAGCTCTGTGTCCAAATTTGGCTGCTGCTGCTGCTGCTGCTGCTGCTGCTGCTGCTGCTGAGATCCTGCGGTCACACTTGCCATTCCTCCATTGCTCATGTCTGGTTTTATGAAAACGTTGTTGACTACAGGCGGCACACTGAAGACAGAAGTGAAGTCTGGAAGGGCCTGGCTGGTTGGGATGGAGCAGGGCACCTCCATCCCAGGTTCTGTCTTGATCTGCTGTGGCGTGAGGGTCTTGGTGTTAGGTCTGTAGAGGCCTGTGCGGAGGTGAGTGGTGCTGGGCAGGATGACGTTGATGTTGAGACTGTAAGGGGTGGCAGGTTTGTCCTCTGAGAAGTACTCGTCGACCACGGAGGCGCTCTCTCGTCTGTACTTTTTGTCACTATTGTCAGTCGAGGTACTCAAGAGAGGACTGTTGAGCTGGGGAAGGTACTTGTCTAATTCTAGTTGAGTCTGAAAAAGAAACGGGACACAAGATTAAAGGAAAAACTTCACGTGTGTACTGAAACAATAAACTTTCAATCTGTAAACATCTGCAAAACTAGAAAAAAAAATAGTAAAACTAGACATTTTTATACAACAATCACACATGCCTTGAAAATACCAACAGATCACGAGCAGAGATTTTTCCAGTATTTTAGCTGTTGGAAATCATATAACCAACCACCTAAGGCAGCGTTTCCCACAGTTTTGGAGTCTCTCATCATACAGTTGGATAAACTAACTCCACTGTCTTGGACTGGTCCTTGTTCCTTTATGTACAGCCTCTGTGAGATCAACATATGGAGCACTTTGATTATTTGGCTGCATATGGCAATAAGGTGGCTGCAACAAAGCTCTACCTATTCCAAAGTTAACACAAACAAAAAAAAAAGACACAGCAAGGTAAATTTGAAGACAAATAATTACCAAGAAAGAACAAAGGTTTCAGAGAAAATTGGTACCAGGACTTCCACCTCCTTCCCCACAGCATCCTCCCTTGCGTCATACCTCCCATTCTTGTTTCCCACTGGAGCTCAATGCCCTGACAAGCAGCCACAACTGACAGCTGAGACAGACAGATGAAGAGGGAATTCACCTACACGTAAACCTTATAATACTGTAGCCTCCAGGGCTGCTGAGTGTTTCTCACCTGCAGTCATCATTCAGTTACGCTTCCATAACTGCAGTAATAATCCTGGACACTGTCATATAAATATACATTAGTCTTACAGGTGATATATGTAAAAGAATGTTTGCCTGGTATCTGCACAGCTGAACGCTTTTTCCCCTTTGCTTTTACTGCACAGCAGGTGTTTGCCAGTAAAAATCCACTGGGACACAGGAAGGGATGCGTTTTACATTTTCATTCCATTTGGGATAAAGAGAAGAAGATGCAAACAGCCAGCAAGGGGAGTAATGTGTGTAGAATTCAGCTAAAAAACACGATAGAATAAAAAAAAAAATAAAAAAAAAACTGAAACAGATTTAAACCTTCATTTCAGTTTGATCTATATAGTGCCAAATCAAAACACAAGTAATCTAGGGTCACCTTACATAGCATATTCAACTCTTACAATCTTAAAGATGCAAATCCAACTCCCTGTTGAGCAAGCACTGAGACAGAGGAACAATCGTCCAACGGAATCGCACTTAGAGTGGGCGACCATCTGCCCCGACCGGTTGGGAGTGAGGGAAGAGCAGAGAAACAAAAACAAGAATTTGAGAAACAATAAACTGTCCTAATAATGGACAGGTTGGTGGGGCCAGTAACAGTAGATCAAATATATATATATATATATATATATATATATATATAGATAGATATATATAGATAGATATACATGAAGAAAGGCACAATGAAAGAAGAGAGAGAGAGAGGAAAAAGCACAAACTACAGAAAGAGAAGACAAAACTAATGTCATGCAATGGTGCCATGCACACCTGGAGATTAAAAGAAAAGAGAAGAAAGGTGCTCAGTGCATCATGGGAGGTCCCCTTGGGCCTATAACAGCATTACTAAGGGATGGTTCAGGGTCACAAAATCCAGTCCTAACTATAAGCTTTATCAAAAAGGAACGTTGTAAAGTCTGCGAGTGAAGTACTCTGCTGGGATAAAATAGTACTATGAGGATTTTAAGATATGAAGGAGGCAGGTCATTACGGGCTTTGCATGTAAGGAGAAGGATTTTAAATGTTTCACTGATTCTACAGCAAGCCAGCGAACAGAGGTGAATGTGTGCATCAGTATTTTTAAAACAAGCCGTATTTTTTATCCCACTCCATTCTTAATTCATTTGTTGATAGCTACCTATAGTTCAAGCAGCTAGCTAACTCCTGAAAATAGCAAGATGTGATCACCTGGATCCGTGTAGTGACAGAGTCACCAACTGCATAATTTTGCTGTTCCTTATATATAAATTTTTTTTTTGTATGGAGGAGGTGATAACTCAGACATTTGCATACAGAAAGCATCCCAACCAAAAAAAAAAAAAAGCAGCAAGAATTGCTCCCTAAAACTGAAACCAGGAAGGGTATAAAACCTATTTTCACCATAAACCACATTTGTTTAGAACCATAGTACTTACTTCACTTCAAACATCCGCATTTGTGTTTGTGTCTGTACTCTTCGCGCTAGTTTAAAGATGGTGAGGCCTATGTTTTAAAAAAAAAAAAGAAAGATGGCAGGTTTTCCATGCAGAAAAACACAGGTTTATGTGCATGCTTATTTCATAAGATGGGTGTGTTGGAGGAGGACAAAAAGATCCTTAAAAGTGTTTTATTTTTTTAATATAAATATATTCACCTATGTTCATTATTCATACCTTGTATAGCACCTGGGGAATGTGACTACATAAGATGACTTCTCTTGATAAAGGTAATTATATTTTGTCAAAGTGAGCCAGTGTGTGGGAGTCTGCTACACAGGTTTTCCATGCAACAAGTAGAGTTTACCATTACACCACCCAGAATCTGTGCTGGAATACAAAAGAACCATTTTCAAGCAACAGGACTGGACAGGCCGAGGGGAGAAGAAAATAAACTGTAGGTATTTTCTTCTGATCGAGTAGAAGACATTATCTGATCATCATCCAAAGTGCATTTGTATACTATATCTTATACAATGTCTATAAAGCGAAGTGCTGCTCCTTCAGAGGTGCACAAGCTGTCATGTAAAAAACCTATGCTGCAGAAACCACATACTGTATATATAAATTCATAAATGCATGTACCACTCTAATGCAAAATAGTTA
Organism: Paratilapia polleni; assembly: GCA_015106735.1. Taxonomy (NCBI): domain Eukaryota; kingdom Metazoa; phylum Chordata; class Actinopteri; order Cichliformes; family Cichlidae; genus Paratilapia; species Paratilapia polleni. The sequence goes on from VUQI01015903.1 coordinate 18,265, forward strand.
CGTACTGTACATATGCATGCAGAATTTCATACTGTTCATGCACACCAACTTACCAACAAGCTCGAGTTCACATGACCACGCTAACATGCACAAACAGGTAGAGAGTTCCCTCCATGGGTGTGGCCGATAGTTTGATGCATGAAGAAGATGAGGAAAGAGAGAAAGAAAAAAGAAAAAGCACTCACAGCCAAACCAAAACAAAGGCTGAAGGCATGAGAAAGGCGCAGTGAAACCTAAACACTGTCAGGTAAAAATAGACCTGCCAGACAAATCTGATCCGCACAGTCACGACAGATATACAGCCACGCTGATGGGAGGGAGGAGCGACCAGGTTACAAAGAGTGGGGAGGAAATGAGGAAGAACAAAAGTCAAGAGAAGAGAAAGGGAGAAAACCATGTGAGCAGTAAAAGTGAGGACTTAATTATGAAAGTGATACTGATGTGTGAATGAGTGCAGCTAATCTAATGGGGACATCTGAACAGATTCAAAGGGATCGTAAATCTTTACACATACACTCCTAAAGAAATCGTAAAATCAAAACTAAATGTTGCACTGTCTCAATCACTGAAACACAATGTTCAATTACAAAGAAAATGCATGATCTCAGCACTAATTTAGTGGGGTTTTTTTGAGCAATAAGATGAGAAATTGGAAGCCAAGAATTAGTTGAACTGATCTTTAATTGATCAGTGGGAGAGTGAACTGTATGAACCGCACCCTGTCTGCAGGAGATCACAAATCCACAGCTTGCAGTAAAATCCTGGTCTGAATCGAGCCATTTAGGACAAATGACCTAATGAGGTGCTGATGTCCTTGAGGTCGCGTCCTGCAGCCGAACAAAGGAGCAGAGCAGGCCTGTTTCAATGCTGTTATTCTGCTGCACTGCTTCAAGTGCCAGCCCCACCATCACACTAACACACACATCCCTCTGTTAATAAGCTGCTGATATATTTTCACACACAAACCTTGGATGGTTATTGCTCTATGTGCATTTGAACTGAATGTTTCTGTATTTAATTTAGTTTATTTAAAATAAAAAAAAAATCATTAATGGCTTATCCCCATTTATGTCAATGATTGGTAATAGTTAAAAAGATACAAAATATACAAATTCAGTTAATCAAGGTTACAAAATCCAGAGAGGTAAGCAGGTAAAAACAGAAGGTAAAAGGCTTGTGATGATGAATTTAAACTGAGTAAACGTTACAAAAAACAACTTATTTTAGGGTGTATTGTAATTTAAAGCTCAGACTTGTTGTGAAAGCCAGTCACTGGACTGAGTTTTGGCCAACTGCACCAGTCACTTAAGTGGTGTACAATGGTAATATAGATAACATATGCTTATTATGTCTTTCAAATAGCCACGATGCAGTGATTAGTACTATAAACCTGACAAGAAATAAACCTGAGGGCAGAATGATAAACATTTATTTGTAAGTGAATAAATTATGTATTTGTGTCCTGTATGTACTGGATTTTGATTTTAATGATTTTGTGCATATGTGTGAGAGCAAGAATCAAAGTATTAAAGAATTGAGTTAGCAGCAGCACGTGCGTTGTGTACCATTTTTGCATGCTGTTATATGCACGTGTCTCTGTGTGTACATTTGTATGTACGTGTTACCGTGAGTGCGTGTTTCCTGTAGGGCTAGGATAGATGGGCGTCATTCGTCGCTGGTAAACTGCCTTGTCCTCAGTGCAATCTGAGCACCTGGTGAAATGAAAGTCTTGGGTATTTACTGAGGGAAAAAACAAAAACAAAAACAGACTCTGTTTCCTTCTGACTGAGAGCTCCTTTCAGGATGGGACACAAACAGGTTCTGTAGTGCTGGGGTGCTGGCAGCTCTCACCTTTGTGTGCCCTTGGTCATGTCCCTTTACTGGCCTGATGTTGATCTGTCTTGCTGTCAACATCTGCTGTCTGACACACATACATCTTTACTCACTACAGGCATTCCTCTTCATATCCTCTTCTCCTGAATGCATGTGCAGAAATGGCTTAATGAGGAGAAAGGTTAGGGCTCTCAACAAAGAACGGTTATTCACCGTCATTGATTGACACAAATGTGAGCAGCTCTTGTCAAAAAATTAAGAGAATGCCCTGCAAAACTAGTCCAAACACTGACAGCTGAAGCTGAAGCACGACATGCTCAAAGCAATCCAGTTGATTACAGTTCATAAAGTCTTTGTTTTATGCGGTAAATGAGGAGAATATCTTTGGGCAAAGACTGAGTTGGTTAATAATTGGAGAACATGTACAACTGTTCTGCTATGAATCCTTCTGCCCGATAACAAGAGTCTCTTATCAGCTGTGTTCAGGTTTATGGGGCAGAGTGGGAGTTTCCACACTTCCGGCCAATTTGACATCTATCCTTAAAGGACCACCGTATCCTTTAACACCAACTAATACAAATATTACATACTTTACATTATTGCTCAGTAATAATGCATACACACACACAGAGAGGCGTATACTAACTTGTCTTTGGATTTTTTTTTAGTGTTTTTCCCTCACAGTCACTGTAACCTGAAGTTTCCATTCAGTATGAAAATTAGCTTGCGTGAGACTGTAAGCCACTGAACATATCTGCTGTCAGGTTGTTGTTGGATGAAGCTGATATGACTTCAAAAAGTTTGTTAGCCCTAAGATACATTTCAAATTGCTATTCATCTTCAAAATGTCTATGAAAACCACCACAGGTTGTTGAACCACATGCATGCCATCTTTATTGAGAGTAATGTCATTTTCACCCAGACAAAAAAACCCCCAAAACAATCTAAAAAATACTCAAGGGAGCCTTTTGAACCTTGACTCAAAAGCCTCCAAGCTACAGGGTCAATCCTCTTCTCCTGCTAATTGCAAAACACATGGATTCTTCTCCACACCAGTTTTCTTTTATGGCTTTCAGGAATGCAATAGCCATTCGCCTTTGGATCTCCATAAAAACACAGTTCTGCACCAGGGCTCCCTGGCTGGGAATCAACGGAGCAGAAATCATGACAAGGTCATCGGGGCAACAACAAAACCTTTCATGCTATGGTGATGTTTTATTGGCACTGATGAGCAGCGAGATAGGGAAGCCTGTTTTGACTTCCCAAGAAAGTGACGAGCTTTCCAGGGTAAGATCTGCAAACTGGAGCGATTCGGTAGTTTGTTTGCTTTATAAATGAATTGCTTCACTACCTTAGCAAAATCTAAAGACTAGTGAAGATGGCAGGCAGCAGCCTATACTGTAAGCATCTCATGCAAAAATGGTAACATGTCCTTCTGTATCTATAATCCGTACATTATATTAAAAAAATGTAAATTTAATTTATATATAGTAACGACAGTAACATTTGAATTGCATAGTTTATTACAACTACATTATATGGAAAATGTTTGGGTATTTTATATGCAACCTTCTGCTGTCCATTTGATGTGGCATTGATAATAAACACTATATAAGTACAATATATGTGTGCATAGTAAAATGGAACACAAAAACTTTATGAATGAAAACATATATGGCATTCCAACATACTGTAAGGCCTCTCTATATTTAAATAAACAGTAATTTTGAGTAAGGATTTTTTTTCTTGGTTTACGGTAATTTGAGGTTTCTGAAAAAGAGGGTGGAACATGGGCAGCTATATTTCTCAGGCCCCTTTCTTTGGTCATTGCATTCGTTACTTTATTTGCATACCTTAATTTCAGCTCTGCTAGTTGCAACATGAACCAGCGCTTATCTATAACAGTCTCCTTCTTTGCTGTTAATCATTGTGTAAACGTAAGTCATTTTGAGGCAGAATTCTTTGGAAAGGAAATAGCAATATTCTCTTTCCCATTACCACTTTGCCCAAACAGCGACCCTTTTCACATGTTATCCTATTTCTGTCATTTCTTATCAGTCTTTGCTCTATGTTGTTCCAGAAAATAGTTTCTCAAATTTAGCTGGCAATCAGGGTGAAGAAGGTGAGGAAACCCAGTATCTAACTACATGTTTAGAGATAATACAGATTTTTTTTTTTTTTGCCTCACCACAAAATGATTTCACCCTTTGTTTTTCCCCTCACAAAAGCAATTTTGACTGTTTTTCCAGACGAGTGAAGGGTAAACAGAGGCAGTCATTAAAGAGATTTTGCAGCTTCAGTAGATGAGTTTGCAGACAATGGGCATTAGGAAATGGCAGAATACGACTGTCTGCGGGCAACATGTGTTGTCTGGTACGATAACCCAGCTGGGCATGATGGGTAGAGTTGACATCAGCAGACCAAACAATCTGAACAGAGCACAGCGTGATTCACCTTAGGAATATTTCCTAGGTTTCTTGTTGGTCTATGGGTAAAGTCAGATCCAGGAGGATCAGACTGATTTATGGGTTTGAGTACACTCAGATTAATTAAATAAATACTTGTTAATCAAACAGTAATTTTTTTTTGTGTGTGTGTGTTTTTTTGCAAAACACGATGTAGGTTCCCCACAAACTCCCTTTTACCAATCACTGTAGGGATTCCTGCAAGCTGAGACTCAGTCACCAGACACTTGCTCACATGCAAATTCAGCTGCATGCGTCGTCCTGGAAGTCAAATCATTAGTCAAACCAAAACCATCTCAGACCTCAGCTGCATGAAAAATGTCTGTCAGCAGCGAGGGTCATATAAAGGGAGGGTTGTACAACTATAAACTAATGGAAGGCTTGCAAAAGAGGGCAAGTCTGTTCAAAACTTGACATCAGAAGGATACACTGAGACACAACATGCTTATCCCAGGATGTAAAAGTAAAATATTTTAAAAGCCAAGTTTAAACCATATCTGAGTTATTGATCTTCAGGAATCATTAGGCGTGACTGCCGACATGCTCTTGATCTGTACACCATTAAGTTATTCTGTAACCTACCCTGTCGTCAACACTCGGTCTTACAGGAAACTCATCGGTGATATAATGACAAAAGAATCTGGAAACAAGTTTCATATTGGTTACTAATCCACTATTAGTACTGAAAAACATGAACAGATTTGTTCCAGATTTTAAAAAAAATACTGTTTGTGTGTCGAAACAGTGACAAAAACAATAAATCACGTCTCAACAATGCCTTGATGAGTAGTCAAACTTTAGCTGAAATGTTCATGCCTGTAAGCCCTGGTTCTTTTGTACGCAATGACACATGACTTGAAAGAGAAAAATGCACAGCTTTTCACTGTTCTATCTTTTCAGATTTGTGGTTTTGCGAATTCATTTCAAACTCAGCATGCAGATTTATCTGCAGGGTGAGTAATGTATGGCCTAAACAGAACTAAAACTCAATATGCTTAAGATAAACAGAGATAGGATACAACATGATGACAACCTTAACAAAAGGATAAACTATTTAGTTATTTGTAACACCAACCCCAGAGTTCTGTATTCAAATAACAGTTTCTGTACACAAGAGAGAGAAAAGTGTGCAATATAAGAAAAGATGTCCAAAATACGCAGGCACGACAGAGGTGGGTGTTACTAGCTGAGACTTTACCATGTGGGCCCTTTTCGTGGCAGTGAGCAACTATTTTGCGAGCGTACAAAGCCACATTCACTGTGAAGTGCATGCTGGCAGGGGTGATTAAATTACGGAAATCAACCATAAAATATCCAGATATGCCCAAGTGAACGTTATGACGTCTCACTGCCTCCCCCTCATCACTCCGGAGTCGCCCGGAGAGTAAAGTCTAGTTACCAGGTATGAGTCAGGCCAGAAAACAGAGTCTTAGCACGAATCTGGATAGGTTACAAGCGTGTGCATGCATGCACCAATTATAGAGAGAGCTGCACCAGACTTAGATCGACCAATACTTAGTCCATGAAAAAGTACAAGCAAACAAAGTTTTGATAGGTCAGTTAGATACATACGATCATTTCCCTGAAGCTATTAGAACTGCAATACTCAGTATTTTTATATTAACAAGTAGCTCTCACTTGTAGTGACAAACCAGCATTGCATTATCACCCAACTGTGCAGCTAGTGACACGATGTGTCTTTCACCAGCCACGTCAAGCAAATGTTTGGCAGCAGCAGGATGCAGTCTGAGCACAAAGGCTACGGTACCAAAGGTAGCTGACCTCACCAGCATCAAATGGAATCTGGACACAGAAGTTAGCAACTAACTCATGAAAATAAGTCAAACGTTTGTTTTAGTAGACCAAAACACAGCTAAAAAGATCAGGTGGACCCAAACTAGCTTTAATTAATTCTCTGTGTTATAATACCAGTAAAAATCTAATTCAAGATATATCTAAATATATGCAGATTTAAAGAAGACCGAAGTGCCTGAACAGCCTACTCACAGGCTTTGAAACATGTTTAACAACAAGTCTAAAGATCAGCAAGTTCATTCGGTGCTTTTGATAGCTTATCCTGCCGCAAGGAAATACTATGAACAACAAAGACAAGAATATTCCAGGTAACCAAACTTCTTGCGTTGGACCATTCTCACTGAACTTTCATTGCTGCTGTGACTTTCTCATGAGGTCGACTTTTATCATCCTCTCTCTTGCCTCGGGGCGGCCTATGGAGATGCGGGCCCTGCTCAGACAGGTCGGGCAACATAGGTCTGTCACGACATCACTCAGTTAAGCACCAGCACAATGACACAAAGATCACTGCATGTTTCAGCAATGAGAACCAAACAAAACAGCAGTTGTATTCTGGCTACACGAGCCAAACATTGACATAACCAATGAAAGTGACATAAGTCATATCATTATAGAATACAGTGTCAAAGTTAATATTAACAACTGTACTTCTAAGCTACTGTTCAATGTTGATCATATCTGGAACCTAACAAACAAGTCTGGGTTTTGTCTTGTGATCAACTCAGCGATCACAAGACACACTTTAAAATCTGTGCCTCTTTGTGTGGGTTCACCTTTTTAGCCGTATTACATTTCAGTTCATGGAATTCTACAAGAACACAGACCAGTTTAGGTTGTAAAATACTTTAGTTTATTGCAGTTGTGTTCTAAACACATCGGCAGCAAGACAGGCAGACAAGGTACATAGTGTTTTCTATGTCATACAGAAGAGTGAAGGAAACACTGAAGAGATAACTAAAAATAAGCTCACAGAAAACTAGAAGGGACACACGGTCTTCTCACATGCCTGATTCATTTATTGCTTACTTAATACAGCAATTTTCAAACAGGCAACTGTCGTAAAGGAAGCGCCGGCAATTCCGTGCTTAGCGATCACACTACACGTGAGTCCAGGCCCACCTCTTCAAGCAGGCCAGGGCACGGCACGCTTAATCGTGCTCAGGCAGGGTACGGATCTCTTGGTGTGAGTAAACGCTTAAAGAAAGTGATCTGTACACCAAAATTTAACGTGTTCTTTCTTCAAATCTCGACTGAGTTCATGGAATTCGGCTCGGTAGTCTTTGTGTAATCCTGCTTACAGATTGTTTCGGCTCTGGCATGGCAGTGGAATAACAAATAAGCTTTGCTGAGAGGGCATTTTATATAATTTCTTTATAGTTTATAATCAGAGTTATTTAAATGGGCTGCCATTAAAAAAACAAAACAAAATGTAAAACAATACTACTAAAAGTTGTTTAGTGATGTGGCTGGTTAGACGAAAACAGAAGAGAACTTGAAATATCCAATACAATAAAACTGAATATATGCCATTAGCGAGTCTAATACAAATATTTTCCTGCATAACACTGCTGCACAATGAACTTCATTCAAGTTGTACAAACATGCAGAAATCTAAATGGTTGATCGCTGTGGAGAGATGTTTGCACCTGTCTAGTGGCAATGCCCATTGAGTCAGTTCAAAACAGCTTTTTGGCATATGCTTTATTCCCATGTTTGCAGAAAAAGAAAAAAGAAAAACACTGCCTAAATCCAGCCCACTCTGTTAATGATGTTTTATGTTGAACGTGTTGCATGCAGGCACAACATGGGAGAAATCATATCATGCATCTACAGAATAAAAGCCAAGAACAAACTGTAGAAACATCTGTAACCTATCAAATCCACTCTAGGTATGCCTTGTTGGTCACATGGACCCAGGGCAGAAGAGCAGCTTTAGCCTTAGGCCTCTGGATCGGCTACTTGTTTACCAAATATGTGGCAGGAGACCAAACTCAGCACCATACAAAGGCGTCCGGTTTCTGTTTGTGTTCTGCTGCGATCACGCGGGAACAACACACAATTCACGGCCATTTAACTTTAATGTCTCTGCTGTGATCAGCTGTTTACGTTTAACAAAGAAGGTGGAGGGGAAGTCAAACTGTTGTTTATCCTTTTTGCATGTCTAATTTTCTATATGCAAACAGGCACAACTCCCATGCTACATATAGCAAGCCATGAGTTGCTTCCTGAAATTCCCAGAAAGCATCCACACAATGTCTTGGACAGTGAGATCTACAAAGAAGCGCAGTGATTAATAGGGAAGAAGTAATTTTGTGGACTTGCTGTTATGTGATCAAAACCCTGAGATCGAAAATATGCAGGTAGGGATCGTGAACAAAGCTTAAGCAAACAAGTTGTAAAGTGCATGTGTGCTCGGGTCCACTTGTTTGGTGTAGGCCTCATTAGGGTTATGAAAACAAACGTGGCAAACATGAAATTTGATTTTTTTATGCAGCATATATACAGTAGAAAAGCATGTTTCTTGTCAAATGAGCTCCAATAATTAAAAACACAGCAAACTACAAAACCTGGTATTTCTTCCCCAAGAGTGTGTTACCAGTGATGCACATGGCCTTTTTCTGTATCCATTTAAAACCTTACAGTATATGATGGCTGCTTAATGTAAGTACAATCAATGCAAAGTGCACTACTGAAAGCTGCCATATTGATAAAACTTTAAAAACATGAATGAACCAAACTAATTCTACTCCAGTCTTTCTGAAATGACAGAATGGGAAATGTCGTTTAATTTGAATCTTGTGCTGCAGAGGAGCCACGCGTTGCTCCAAACAGAACCTACAAATGAACTTTATCTGCATTTTGTTAACCTGTCAGGTGTCTGTGCAGGACTTTAACCTGCCTTCCTACCTGCCTTTACAGGTGAGCTGCTAGATGTCACATGTCACATGTAAAAAGAACCTGATAAACACGAAAATAAAGCACATTTTCATCGCAGTCAGTTACACGATTATTACTGCTTGTTTATGCCAAAAACAACTATATTTGAACCAAAGCGGCACGTGTTTCACGTGCTCTGCTAAGACGTGAAAAAAACGGCTTAAACCTTCAAACGCGCAGGTAGGCCGGATCTCCGGTTCACCTGAAGCCCGCCCGTGGTCAGCGGGTTGGTGGAGAGTCTTACCGCGGGTTTGACGTCCTCGAACACGGACGTGTCCTCGGCGCCCTCCGCTCCCGACATCCTCACCGGCTTCAGTTGCGTGAAAACCGCCCTTTCTTCTGTCGTGTGCGGCGGATTCATGGCCAGTCCTACACTCGCTGCCATTAAAGTTACTGCTTAAACAAGTTAATATTTTTTTCAGAATTTATTTTTTTAAAGTACATATACAGTTCCTAACGTTAATTACGCCCTACTGGAGCTGAATGCTACGGTGTAATCCACAGCCCTCCCTTTTCTTCTGCCTCACAGGTAGGCTTCACCTGAGCTCATGTATGGACCTGCTACTGCACACGCATCACAGCCAATCAGAGCAGGGCTATCCAGTCCAATCAACTGTAAAGAAGGAGGCGGGACTCACCTGAGAGACCCCAGGAAACACGGAAAACAACTGAGAGCATCAGATGAAGTATTCCCTCAGGCACATTAGGTCAAATATATGAAAATACACATTTTTTTTTTTCAAAACCAAACTTTATTTTTGTATTTATTTATTTGTTTTTCAAATTACCACTTTATTTATATGTGGCCACGTTTCCTGAATTTTTGCAGCAGTGGTCATCTACACAAAAGAAATGCTGATAAAAATCCCTGTTGGTTGCACACAAAATTTAAACCATTGTACTTAACAGGCTGATGAAATAGTGGAATAAGAAAAAAAAAAAAAGGGATGCAGCAGATAAACCAGTAACACCACTGCATATGTAGTTAAAACTGTACTGTTGTACTACAATTTATGTGGTTTTGCTAAATCAATTAGAATGGTACTGATTAAAACACAGGATAATCCTACTTTTCATCTAATGGTTCTCAGCCTGAGGACATCATGTAGCCTACTGCTACCTTGTCAAAGATGCTGGCGTCTCACAGATGCTGTTCTTTACAGATCTCTCAGCATCCAGTACTGACATGGCTGCCGCATCAAGGCACGACCAGACATCTTGTGCATGTCTTTGTGACACAAACAGCATCTGACAGAACAGCAGCATCTGACACCCTGATACAAGAATGTGTTGTACAGGCAGGGGTGGACTAACCATCCAAACGTATGTCAAAAGTTAAACACGTCTTTTGTTCAGCCAGTGTAGAAAAAGGAACAATAATACTTTCTTAAATTTGATTTGTTGAGCAGCTTAAAGCCCGCCTCTAGAGTCGCCCCCTCAATTATTTTGTTTTGTTAAAAGAAAGAAAGAAAGAAAGAAAGAAAGAAAGAAACAAACAAACAAACAAACAAAAAAACCCACTCAAAGCTCTGAAGTAAGCTGATGTTTCAGCACAACAAAAACCAACCAAAAACTCATTGCCAAAACTCTGTGTTTTCACAGAGTACAGCAATGGCGTTTGCTTGTGTCCCTTGCTTGTGTTCTGTTTGTTTAGCTTCTACCAAGTCTTAACAGATTTTCATTACATTTGCTGCAAGATTGTAATTATTTGTATATCATAAAAATATTAATTGACAGAAAAAAAAAATCACGTGTAACTTAAACCTGGGATGTTCCTGTAGTGAACAACAAACAAACAAACCAACCAACCAACCAACCAACCAACCAACCAAAAAAACAAAAAACAAAAAATGTTAGCAATACATTGAATAGAATACATCCATGCAGACAAGGCAAGTTTTGTATATCAGCTTCAATCAAGGCAATTTAAAGTGCTTAAACACACACACAAGGCAAGATGTTTAGTTATATAATTAAACAGAGGTTTTCATTCAGCTGTTGAGATCCATCACTATTGAGATCCTGATGACCAGAAAATGAGTCAAATATCAGGCAACATGCAGAATAAGAGTAAAGCATAGCAGAACAGAGCAGTCAGGCAGTAGGCAGACAGGCACAAAACAACAGCAGTCAAACAATCTACAAACACTTTATGATTAATAAGATGTCAAAGAGCATCAGCTAAAAACAGGACTCAGGTACAAGCAGTGGTCACGCACAAGTAAAGAGACAATCTAGCAACTGGGACAAAATCTGTTTAGTGATACTAGGGGTAATTTATTACTTGATTGGACACAGTTGGTACTGAAAGTAAACTAAACAAAAAGTGGAAGTAAAACTGACTAGCATGCACAAGACCACTACAAAATTAAAAAAAAGGAAATAACTAACCAGAGTTGTAATAATCACCACCAAAAATCTCTTATCAGTTACCTGACACTGTTTTATGCTGCAGTAACTAAACACATGTTTGTTCCTCTTGTAGCATCGGTATTGCCAGTGCATTTGCTACAAAGATCAGGCGAACACATGATAAACCTTTTATCAACCCATTCACCTTCCTGGGCTGTCAAATACAGCTTTGACCATATGAATGCCTTGAAGAGCAAGAAAGAGTGATGTAGTTTGCATAAGAAAGAGGGTTCGGGTTGGTGTAAATCACAAGACGGTTAACCAGGAGATTGTGGTTCATGTCTCATTTGGAAACTTTGTGTTTTGTGACAAACTGTAAGTGAGATTTGGTTTGTCAGATGGCATTCCCTTAAAAAGCTGTTGCACATCACTATCAAGAACATTGTTTGACTGTTTGTAATAGCATGTGGTGATGCACCTGTCAAATGTTGCTAGAAAAGAGTAACAGCCTGTCATTAAGTTTTTATTGTCTAATTGCGTCAGTTTACTGATGTCAAACTGGAGGTCCATGTGTGCTGACAAACTGTGGGAAAATACACCAGTGGTATGCTTTCCCCATATACTTAATATGATAATAGAAACTCTTGTTCTTCTTCTAGCTTGTCACACTGGTTGGCCTACATGTTTACGAGCTATAATTATACCAAAGTAGAACATAGTATTCTGAACATCTGTACAAGGCAGAAAATTGAAGAGTCTATTTCTACCTGACTATGTCACAACCTGTCACATACCCTATGTCCTCCACAGACGTTCATTCCAGACTTTCTAGATGTCATGGGGTAAGGCAGCATAACTGCTACTTTAACATCAGCCAAGTCTCACAACCAACAAATTCCATTGGAAAACCAAAATCCACAATGGTTTAGTACAGCTGTATTGGATACTTTGCAAGTTCCTTGATTCCTGCTGAGGACGTAAATTTGTAAAAAGGGAACACATGTAGTGTCAGTTTTAAACACGTGTCTGCAGCCACGCTTGCAGCCCTGTTGTTTTCAAGCACAGGTGTACTTTGAGCCAGAGGCTTGCCTTAGACTGCTAATATGTGCATAATGGTAACGCTAAACATGCTGATATACACTCATTGGCCACTTTGTTAGGTACACCTGTTCAGCTGCTCGTTAACACAAATACACTATATTTGCAAAAGTATTCACTCACCCCTCCAAATCATTGAATTCTGGTGTTCCAATCACTTCCATGGCCACAGATGTATAAAATCAAGCACCTAGGCATGCAGACTGCTTCTACAAACATTTGTGAAAGAATGGGTTGCTCTCAGGAGCTCAGTGAATTCCAGCGTGGTACCGTGATAGGATACCACCTGTGCAATAAGTCCAGGCGTGACATTTCCTCGCTACTAAATATTCCACAGTCAACTTTTAGTGGTATTATAACAAAGTGGAAGCGATTGGGAACGACAGTAACTCAGCCACGAAGTGGTAGGCCACGTAAAATCACAGAGCGGGGTCAGAGGATGCTGAGGCACATAGTGCGCAGAGGTCGC
>VUQI01015904.1:2055-19643 GCA_015106735.1 Paratilapia polleni
AATCAGAATGTAAAAAAAAAAAAAAAAGAAAAAAAAAAGAAAATCAGTGCATATTTTTAAATTCTCTTGCTGTTGGCTTAAAAGTGACAAAAATGAGAAAGGATTGAAAAAAAGTAGCTCAAAGGCCACAGCACAACTACCCAGATGCCACCCCTTCCCCACAGTGTCTCAGTAGTAGAATGCAATTTGTTAAATACATTAACACTTCAGTGAAGGATCCGATGAGGAAATTCATCATTCTGCCAGATGCTGAAGGAGCACCTGATTACTTCTCTGTGACTTGGAAAGGAGATATTATTTAGTCATGCATCCAGGAAATACAGTCAAATATTCTTCCACATGAGTACTATTTATCTTTCTCTTTATTTATTCTTTATTTATTCTTTAATTTCTTATGCTCGTGGTCTTTCAGAATCTGTTACACAAGATATTAGCAACACATTTTGAATGGGTTTGCAGTTTAAAGTACAATGGTATATTTTTAGCCTATAATTTTGCCTTAAAACGCATCATGGTTTCCTATAAAATCATTTACCAGTACAATAGTGAGCTGCATGTTGCAGACTTAAATTGTTTTACTTGGCAGCGAAGCAGCATTCACACAGTCACTTATATGCTAAGTGCCACCTTTAAGGAGTTGAGCTTGCAGCTACAACAAAAGAACATTAATGGTTTTGTTGATATTGGTTCTTGGTACTTTTTGTTTCAATTCAAATCATTGTGTATGCAAAACATAGATCCTGACAGAAGCATTTGCTTTAAGAGCTTACATGGGTATGAGTATCAAAGTTATGATTAGGTTTATGAAATCAGGTATTTGTGAAATCAAGTGGATAAGCCCATTTTCTGCTTCTTATATTAGTGGCATTGCTCTGCAAGAACCCAGAAAGCTGTTGCATCTTATCCTGGGTTTTGAATGCTGCAGCTCACCTGCACAGCTCTGGTTTTTAGCTAAGTGAAATAAAAGGCAATGTTAAATGTGTCTCACTTTCTGAGAGTGAAGGAGAAGCAAACATCTCATCCTGTGAAACTGTGCCCGAAGGTACTCAAACAAATCATGCATACAATTGATACATGTATAATTAAAAACAGATCAGTATTATGGAAAGTAAATACAGCTCAAGTCTTTGCTTTCCAGAATGACAATCAGTGAAAAACAAAAAATGCTAGTGCATGGAAAAGTGTGTTCTACACAGTCAAATCAAAGATAGTTATTTGGCCACAATGATATAAGAGATATTTGGCAAAGAACAAAAATAGCTTTTCAGGAGAAGAAAACAATGCCTCCTGTGAAGCAATGATGGTGGAAATGTCAGGGCAATTTGTAGTCAGTGTTTCAACTATAAATTCTATGTCATATCAAAGAATACTAAGATAATATGAGGCCATGTGCCCAAAAGTTGCAATTGAACCAGAAGTGAACCTTTCGACACACTAATGATCCTAAGCACACAAGCAAATCCACCAAAAAAGGCTCAAAAAGAAGAAATGGAATGTTATGAAATGGTAAAGTCAAAGGGCAGGTTTGATTCCCATTAGAATTTTGTGGGGGGATTTGAAAGAGGCAGTACATGCAAGAAAATGCTCAAACATTTGGCAGCTGAAGGATTTTTGCATGGAAGAGTGGTCAAGAAATTTCACAAGCCAGTGTCAACACAGGTGGACAAATTGTCAATACTGGCTCCTGAGACTATGGATGCATTGACAAGTATGTTACTGTTAAATGTATTGACCATTACTGTTGAATAAATGACTGAAAAGACAATTCTTTCTGTATGGTGTTGCTGTTCACCATCTTCATTTGTAGACACTTTCTAACAAGAATAAATGTTTGCTTGACCAAATATGTCAAAGCTAACAATTTCCACTTACTTTTTTTTCACACGACTACACTTGGTAATAGAAGAAAAACATGGGAATGCTAATATTTTCAAGCCTATTGCTGCAGTCATTTGAATTTATTTAATAAATGTTATAAACCAGGGGGTAAAGTGGGATTTGGCAGGTGGGGGAAGCCTAAGATCAGAGGTAGCAGTGTAGCGTGGTGAAAAGAATGACTTAGAAATAAGTGAGATAATAATTTGTATCATGAGCTCCAGTAGATTTACAGTGCCTTTAAAAAGTATTCATACCCCTTGAACTTTTCCACATTTTGTCACGTTACAACCACAAACTTAAATGTATTTTATTAGGATTTTATGTGATAGACCAACACAAAGTAGCACATAATTGTGAAGCGGAAGGAAAATGATGCATGGTGTTCAAAAGTTTTTACAAATAAAATCTGAGAAGTGTGGTGTGAATTAGTATTCAACCCCCTTTACTCTGATACCCCTAAATAAAATCCAGTGCAACCAATTGCCTTCAGAAGTCACCTAATTAGTAAATTAGAGTCCACCTGTGAGTACTTTATTTTATTTAGAGATTTATTTTCTTTGTGTACAGCTGACCTGTGCTGCTGCTGCTGAGATTTACTGTTCTTTGTGGATTTAGCCAACTGAATTTAGCAAGATATAAGCAGATGTTACTTGGGCTATCATGGCTGACTTCCAACCCCTAGAAAGTGTGAAGCTTGTACAAAAGGTACAAAGGTAGACCTCGGAACACCATTCTAGATGATTCCAGCCCAACCTGGTTATAAACATAGACAATAAAAAACACTGACACAGCTTCCGAGTCAGAAAAATGAAGCCAATGCAGAAGTGCCTTAAACCTGCATTCTATCTGAAAGCCAACAGATGGCTATAGCTGTGGTTGCAAAAAGACTTTCTGCACTTTAGACGTCTATGGGAAAACGGCTTTCTGTCTTGACCCCTGAAAACATTTTCCTGCTGAGTATATGGGCTCAGTCACTTGTTTTGGGTCATACTGAATAAAAAATTAAGTGTGTTTTGAAAATCTTGGTCATCATATATTTCAAAATGGAGAATTATCTGTGGTATGAAACCGGACACACATTATAAGCATGCCATTTCACAGTTAGACCCACCCCTCCTCATCACCTCGGTTTTTATTTTGCAACCAAGATGGTGAGGTGGAAACGCTAATCTTGAGGCTTCAAAACAGGACTTCACAAACCACTGGGTGACATCATGGTAGCTATGTTCATCTTTTTTACGGTCTATCGTTATAAACAAATTACTAGAATGTTGAATTTAACCATTTAAATTGCATTTTTTTTGTTGTCAATCTTCTATGCACTAATAGAATTCTAATAGAATGTTCCAGATTCCTGAGAATTCTGAAAGAAAGACATTTGGGCAACACTCTAAACACCTACATTTAGGTAAAAACAAAAACAAAAAAATTTGGAAACATTCTTTTTAAAGTGTCAATTATAAGCAATCACAAATAGCTCATTCAAACTATATATGACCACTTAAGACTTGCACATTTATATTTTCATCATCCCTTTCTCATTATCTCTTTTTCCTCCTCTTCTTAATCTGCCTCCTCCACCTCATCCTCTTCCTCCTCACGTGAAGCCTCATCTCCTGAACTGAAGTCAGGGCTCTAACATGAAAAAACGTGCATAAACATTGCTTACTTATTCCTGATATTGTCAGTTATTTATTGTCAGCAGATTAGACGTGACTCTCTTGTCTTTGGACAGCTTAAAACGAGCAGCTATAAGAACAACAGCTGGTTATAAGCTAACCTTATGGCAGGTAACGTTAGGCTCGGGTGTCCTAAAAATCACACTTTGCCTCTGATAAACAGTTTGGTTACATTCTCACATCATATGAGAGTTTATTTGCTACAAAACTAGTTCCGCTTCAAAGAAAGTTTCAGTAACACTGGCTAACAGCGGCTAACACCAGCTGACAGTGGCAAAAGCAGCAGCGCTTACCAACAGAAAAGCTCAGGATATCCTCAACAACTCACCTCAGTATCACTGTCATCAGTCAGAAGGGAGCTTCGTTGACTCATCGACCTGCATCGAACACCTTTTACAAAGTTTCACATCCTCCTCCAGAGTAAACACAGGTGGATTCTTCACACCTGGCATTTTGACAGCTGAGGTAAACTGGACTGACAACCTACACTTACTACAGATGAATGCCAACCAGAACATTTGAGGTGACTCGGGGGTGAACACATAAAGTATTGCAAAATATTTAATTGACACATATACTTTTTTTTTTTTCCTGATTTACTGTTAATTGTTGATATTATTCCAATATGTTAAAATTTAGTGTGTACAAAAATGTTTTTATACACAGACAGTAGTAGAAACTTGCAGGCCGTCCACTGTCGTTATGGGGTACAAAGGGTTAAACATCGTTGCCACGATATATAACCAATCCACAACAAAGACAGCTGCTATTATTTTTCAAGCTGGAGCTTTGGAGATTAAAAATCGATGCTGACAAAAAAACACAATTCCTCAAATGGCCACTTGAGACTGGCTCTAAAAGCGAGTCAACCCACACAGACAAATCCCCTAAGAATCAACAGCCATCCATTAATATGTAGCCTTCAACTTTGATGAGTATTATTCTAATATCATATTTGTTATGCCGTAATTGGCAGGTACTGGTGTCTGTGTGATGCACAGATACAGTCTATGGTTGCACCTTACTAACCAAGCTTGCTTGACCTTCTAAATATGGTCACTTCTGGCTCCAAACAAACAACATGGCTGCAGCCAAAATGCAAACACTGACATTTCTAACGGGGCTTCATAAAACAATGGGTGACATTACAATGTCCGTATTTTATGTAAAGTCTATGGTATTAGATACTCAGAAATGCATTATTACATTAGCCTCTGTTGACACACTGCAAACACACATGACAGTATTTAAATTATGTTTCAGTCTGTCTAAGTACATGGGTAATTTATGACTGAAAGTGGTAAAACTCTACAGAAAACAATTGTTATGTGATATTTTTGTTTGTTTGTTTGTTTGTTTTTGTTCGTTGATCCACATTCAAAATGAACATGTAATATTTTTGCATCACAAAACACTCGCTCAGACAAGCAAGACAGTCCCTGATACACTGCATAAAAGTGACTCTGAGTGATATCATTCACAGGCACAAACAAAGGTAATTTAGTTCCTGCCTTATTTTGCTTGTTTTAGTGTAACCCAAGGCTATTTAGAATGGATCTATCCAAGTCCCCTAACTTAATCTGCCATTTATAGGCTGACATGTGTGGGGGGTGAGGACAGGCATTGTGCTTTGTGATTGGACCAAAAAGTAACCAAGGAAACCATACTGCTTTAAGTGTTGTAAATTGGTTAAAATTAGTTTATCTGTAATGCGAGTTGCAAGATGGTTGAAGTAAACATGATCAATCAGGACTTGTGTCACAACTCAAATTGCTTAGACACTAAGCTATGTTTCTCCAGTTGCTGAGGTAGGCGTGTGTTTTGAGGACATTTTAAGTAGCTAGAATGCGTGTCTGCGTTCTTTATGGAAATTTGGAACATAATTAAAGAAAGCATTTCAAAGGTAGCCTCATAAATAATGCAAATTCTTTGTTAAATGTCCCTGACAGCCAATGCTGGCGCTGCAGAACGTGAACCTCGAGAAAGGCTGAGCTGGTCTATCTGGTCATCAGGTGCCTCCCTTGGAGTGCTATAAATTGACAGAAATGGGAGACAGCACAGAATAGATGAGATAGCTTAAATGAACACTCCCTATTAATAAGATTCTTAATGTGACACTATGAGGCTCCAAATTGGGACATAAATAGTACAACACAAAGCATACAGGGCTTAGCCAGAACCACATTCAGTGTATTGCCTGAACCAAATCCAGGTTGTAGTATGTTGCATTAGGTCAAATTAGTGATGATTTTAACTTTTAATTTTAGATATGAATGCACCAACTCTATTTTCCAGTGGAAAACAAGCAGCTTGTTAGAGAAAAAATGAATACAAAAAACCCCCAAAAAACAAACAATGATAAACATTTCAGTTTTTAATTGAAATAAATAACACAAAAAAAATGGAATAATTGTAAATATTACAGTGTATATGGATGTGTTTATTGCTGCTGTGGACTAATGTGACCAGAAAAAAAAAATACAACAAACACTACACACTATAAACAAACACTATTAGCATTCACATGGCTGTGATTTTCCTTTCCTTTTCTGAGCTTACTTTTTCCATCCTCTAAAAGCATCTTTGGAGTGGTCTTTCACTCATAAAATGCACATTGTTAAGAGGCCCACTTACTGATTGCATAATTACTTTCTGCCTTTCTCAGAGACACAGACAGTGAGCACAAGTTGAATAAAAGGAGATGCACAAATTTTAATGTACTAAGCTTAACATAAATCTTGCTTAATGTACTAGCATGGTACCTGCACAAGTAGGGAAAGAAACTGCTTGTTCTTCCTGCTTTCAGTAGAACCTGGGTGTAACATGAAAATTTGGCTGTCCTTGTTCAGTTTTTTTTTTTTTTTTTTAAATAGAATCCAACCTACATTCACTTTACATGAAGAGATTGTACACTGCTCTTTTTTTTCCCTTTTCAGTCAATGGTTACCTAATTTTCACATGGAACAGTGACAGTGTATAAAACTGAAGCCTGATTGCCTGCACAGAACAAAGTGTATCCTGATTGGCTGCAGCTTGATTGGCTGAATGATTAAAAAAAAAATACACTCAGAGAATCACATTAATTATAAACTTTTGATTAATATGAACTTCGTTAATCAAGGAAACAATTCTGTGGTGTATTTTTCAAATTCTTTTATTGACAAGCTTTATCCATCCATCTTATTTTTCATGGGCTTACTGCTGACACATGCACACAGACGCACGCACACACACACACCCACACACACACACACACACACATAATGCTTTGCTCTACTCAGATTTAACTAGTAACTCAAGTTAGGAAGGCCACTTAAAGCCTGATATTTTAACCAGAGTGTGGTTCAGCCTTTTAAAGTGCTGGTTTAGCCCAGAGGTCTGTGACGGATGTGGGTGATGTCTCTGGCCCAGATCTCGAGGACTTTGTCCCCTTTGATATTCCTTGACTCCGGGGCTTGCATAAGCATGTTGAGAGAGAGAGAAGTCAAGGTCACTCCCACTCTGTCGCTGCAGCCTCATGAATATTATGATTAATCACAGTCTTTTGGCTCAAATTAATAACAAACAAAATTGCCGTGCACAGCTCATAGATTCAAGGCTAGCTTTTGAGGAACTGTTTATGTTGCCCTCCCCAATAACTCCCCATCCCTTTTAACCACACGCCCACCCAGCACTCCCTGATGACACTTTTTACTCAAAGAAGAAAAAAAAAACTAACTCTAGTACTGCCCTTTGGTCAAGAATACAATGTTAAATCTGCCACAGATGGTTAGATGCATCAGGTCCTTAAAAGCTTAAATATTTGTTTCTTAAAAACCATCTTCTAGCTCTGCTTACTTCGAATTTTCCAATCAAATCGTTCTGCACTCCTCTTGTATTGTTTTCTCATAGTCCTTTCTCACCAGTCAAAGGTTACTTTGTTTTCATGTGCATCCATGACAGCAAAAAAAGAAAAAAAAAAACAAACAAACTGCAGCCTGATTGTTTGCACTAAAAAGTGTAATTTTCAGGTTTTGCTAATTTAGCAGCATTGCAAATACAACACAAACAAATAATTAGACCTACCACTAGGTTAGAAAGGTTTTGCTGTCTTTGTTGGCTATAAATAAATACAATAAATGACATAGCACCCTTCAATTATGTATTATTTGCAAGACTGGTATTTGTCGTTGTAGCCTCTGTGATTATTCATAGTCATGTGGGCCATGATTTTAATATTTTTTCTGCAACATGGTGTGATTCAGTAAATAATCTGATGTCTGATGGAAATGCACAAATGGTCACTGAATATCAATTTTTATTTAGAGTACTAAATGTTATATAACTGCCTTAGAGAGTAGAATTAATACACCAACAGAGACATCATCTAACATATATGTACAGCTGTGAAACAGCAGATAGAAGAGTTTACTTTGCTTAATTCACATTTGACTAATTTTACTTCTGTATATCTAGGTGTTACAGGCATGTAAGACAAAAAAATTGTTATGCCACCACTGCGGCTAATTATATACGTGAATTTGTTGCTTTCTATTTGAAGCTAACATGTTGTTATGTCTACTATTATGTGGCCTCCTGTGCAGAGGGAGGCCACCCCTCGTTACCTGTCACTGTATCACTGAAGTGGAAATAGGTGTCTCATTTGATGTTTTCCAGGCCTTCACTGACTTTTTTAAAATTTGTTTATTTATTTAGTTATTTTTTGCTTCAATACTGCACACAGTCCTCTCAAATTGAGTCGGTCCTCCCACAAGTGCTCTCTCCTGAGTGGGTGACAGCTCCTGACATGTCAAAAAGCTTGATGGGCAGCAGACAAACACACATACAGGAGATGACATTTACTCAGAAGGTCACCATCAGAAATTGTTCAGATACTTCACATAGAGGTTGTTACTGTATGTATTACATTTTTAAGTGTTTTTATTCTTAGCCACATCCTTCATTTGTATTAATTTTATCTGCTTTGTGTACTTGTCACAGTTTGATATGTATTTGATCCATATATAACCCTAAAATTATGCTTTCTCAAGTTTTCCTTGAATGCAGACATTTACCTCTAATCTAAGATTGTTTTTACTCCTTTCCCATAGCGCGAGAAAAGAAAATGGAATAGTTTGAAAGAA
Source organism: Paratilapia polleni (assembly GCA_015106735.1). Lineage (NCBI taxonomy): Eukaryota > Metazoa > Chordata > Actinopteri > Cichliformes > Cichlidae > Paratilapia > Paratilapia polleni. The sequence goes on from VUQI01015904.1 coordinate 10,736, forward strand.
AAAAAAAAACAACAACTTTATCACAAATGCTGACCTTTAATTACAAAACCTTTGCAGTGGGAGACCTCAGCTTTCACTGAAGTTGACATTTATAAATACCGAAATGTCCCAGTGAATTGCTTTTTGTTGAAGTCAGAGTATTGTTGAGGCAGATAGCATCAGTCCATTCGTCAAATACTGTAACTGCTGGTTCAGGGTGCTGGCAGGGTGTGTGCAGAGGACAATGTATAGCTGATCTGAACTGTCCACGTATGTAGAGGACAGACCTGTTAGCAAAGGGCTTCTCCTATCAGTCACAGTAGTGATGAAAAGTCGAGATAAAGGTGGTACTCTACCCTGCTACTGTGTTTGTGTGTCCAGGACAAGAAATCAATACGGCTGATTTCAGAGACTGTTTTACAGTCAGGGCAGCTCTCAGCTTAAATGTTTGTTTTATTCAATGACACTTCTCTGCAAACCATTACCCACAGGGAGCAGAGAACAAACGTGAAACAAATAAACTGGCGACCCATCTCAGCATTGTTTGCACTTACAAATGGAAACTGGATAGTGTGGAAATTTTCTTTACCCAATGTCAAGGCAAAATCTATCACAGCTAAGATCCAAGCCATTATATTACAGCCTCTGAGGAAATATTACTTCTCGGACTGGCTTGTTTTATCCCTGATCTTTCTGTCCACCCATCATCACAGGTATATGGAGGCATCTGTGGGGACATGCGCCTTCCACTGCCTCTACCCTGATGAAAGAGGATTTCCTGTCTGATATGTAGTAAAGGTTATCTGGATCGCAGTCATGTTTCTGTATAACATGCACTGCCAAGCAAAAACAGGAAAGTATTTCTCCCCCAAAACTCATTTCAGCTTTGCTTTTCATTATGACCACCACGAACATGCTGCACTTATGTGACCATAATTCTCTTTTCAGTGAGCACAACAAAACTCTGATGCATTTTGGTCTGAAATGAAAAAGAAACCTCTTGGTGATTCCAAGAAACCTTTAGGGTACCCTTTTAGCTACTCCTGTGTAGCAAACACTATATAGAGGAACATTAGCTAAAAAAAAAAAGATAATAATTGGAAGCCTGCACAAACCGTCAGATTACTGCCTTCTCACAACAAAATACTTTCACAGATTTACTTCAGTGAAAGTGGAACGGGGATAAATGCAAATTTGAATAGGATAATGTTTCCCCCAACATACTAGTCTTATATTTTGCAAGACATCGATGTACTTTTGCACTTATACATATTATTTTGGAGAATTATTTGCTGCAATTTCTCAAGAAAAAGCTTTTGCTTCTAACAGTAGGCCTCAGTTGACAATTCAGTGTAAAAAAGAAAAAAAAAATAAAGGAGAGAATGGTGCCTGAGGCTGAGTAGAGCAGACAAGCAACAGCTTCACATCACTCACCTGGATTCAAAAAGGACAGAAATAGCACTAAAAGCACCCACTCTCACTTTGTAACTGTTCTTTTGTTTCCCTGTCTCTCGCGTTAGGCTACCTTCATGGCAGCCGAATACCCTGTGTCTCATTTCCCAAAAGGCTATTCACCGTCACATTATAGCCAGGGGTCATTTAAACCTTGAGGTACTCAGAGGGAATATTTACCCCCCAAAAAAAAAGTAATCTTGCAGGTTATCAGTTCAGCAAATTTGTCACATATATTCATTATAATACAGAAAAAAAAACAAAGTCTAATCGTGTTTTAATATCCTTTTCTACCTTTCATTGCTTTCTTTTCCCAAATATTTTTTAATATAAAAGTCAAGGGTCTATAGAAAATATGGCATTCTGCTCAGTGATTCAGGCCTGTCATACTTTTTCATTTTAACCTGATTAATGCCCGGTGCTTGTAAGAGAGTGGACATTTGTGTCATTGATCATTTGCATAAGAGACACAAAATTCCCATTTAAGGCTATCACTTTTCTCCATTTCATTCACAAAAACCAATGGACTAAAGAGAAGCATTTTAAACTATGGAGCTTCAAACACTGTTGTTGAAAATCATCTGAGGAAAACATTGCAAATTAATAGTTTTAGATGTTGTACTCATAGTCTCAATAATGTTCCCAAAACAGAAAATATTACTGATGCCGCCATAAATATTTCTCCAGGCCTAGTAATTCTTATTCTTATCTAATAATATAAGATCTGGATGGCTTGTACCAACCTCTATGCCCCATAATCCCACAGATGTCCACATGACACCTCTTGGGACACAATCATAATCCCTTTCCAAGCCTACAAAAGGTGTAGAGTGGATGGGCAAACTCCTCTTGTAACCTTGCAAGGACAAAGAGCAAGTCAACTGTTTCGCAACCACTCCACAGTCGACTTTGTTACTCTTGGATCTAATATTCAGCAGTTCACTGGATGACATTTCTTTTCGAAGAGGACCATTTCAAGCCAACGTCAGCCTGTTTTGTTGTGCAGCTCCCACGAGTTTCTGCAAAAACTAACATAACTAACACACGTGTGGAGTTTGCGCACCTATTGGTTGCTACGTGTGCTTTCCACCTGGCTAACATTATAGTCCAAAGGCACTCAAATGTCGAACCCTACCAGTAGTGGAGCTACAGGTTGACTGCTTCGTGTTACTTGTTTGGTCTGGATGCTTCTGCCATCATGGGCACCAGACAGTGGTGGCTTCTGGAGGGGGCTGTGCCCTCCCTGATTTGGGTGAGGGTTTTATGCATTGCTTTTAAACGGGCTTTTCTCCTGGACTAGTTAGCCTTGAGAAATATTAACAGGGGTATTCACACTTCACACTTTTTAAACTTAGTCTTCTGAATGGATTTGGTAGAAAAATAGTATGTAAAATGGTTAAATATATTTTCTAAAGGCAAAACATTGACGGTTTAAAAGTATTGTAGTATGACAGTGATGGTTATGAAATTAGAAAAATGTAAATGCCATATAAGCTTAATTAAAGTTAAAAAAAAAAAAAAAATTAAATCTGAACACATTGCTCACCGTGGTACATTTTCTATCCCACCCAAGTTTCAAGATTCCCTTAGTTAATTTGGATTCTGTACTGCATGTTTTCTGTTGCTAAAACCTGAAAAATAATCAGCCTTCTAACACATAAGAATTCAACCAACATAGTCAAATATCTGGTAATAACTTTGTTTTCATTCAACTCATACCTTCATCCGCTGAGACCTGAGTTTTTGTCAGGTAAGGACGATTATGAGCTGCTGAGAGCTTGGCGTTCTGCTAGTAGTGCAGCCAAGGCAATCACTTGTTGTGACAGGGACAAGGAAGCTCCCTTTTCTTGCAGGAGGCTGATTGATTGGGCAGTCAGGGAGAGGGAAATGTCCTTCACAATGGGCAATGAAGGACAGCAGGCCCAGGATACTCTCTCTCTTCCAAAAACTTTATATTTTACTGAACTAATTCTCACTGTTGACATCAAAGAACTACAGCTGATGTGGGAATGAGCTTTACTGGAAATGCTTCTGTCAAACAAGATGGATGCAAGTGGTCCAAATTCATAAAGTTGTGCTTCCTGCTTTGACTGCACTCTTTTCATATTCATCAGTACTGCCCAAAAAGTAAGGCCTTAGCATTGAAGTGTCAATCAGAGAAGAAGCTCCAGAGTACCATTCACTGGATCAGCAAGACTATGTCAGTTCATATATCTTATCCTTTTTATAATTTGTCATCCTCCCATTTAGCAAAATGCACTGCTTTATAGATTACAGCACTGCCCTTATTTTCATAAGAAAGAGAAGAAACTCATAAAGAAATTTATATTCCAAAAGCAAAATGCATTTGGAATTACTTCAGGTAGCTTTACTTTGCAAATTACAGATGTGGCAGATTGGCATGACATGTTATTTATCATTACAGTTTCATTATTATTACAAACTACTACACATTCCCATGTTGTTTTTGTTCAGTGAATATTTAAACTGGGGGATGCAGTGCTGTTTGCTAACCTGAATGATGCAAAGCCCCACAGCAGCTCAATATACCCGTGTAAGTGATTCATACACTCCATACACTGATTAATTACAAAATTGTAGCTACATTACCTTTGATATTATATGTATGATATTACATTGTCCTGGTTTGTTACGACACAGAGAGTACTTCTGCATTCCTTGATTTGTTGGTCCAGTCCAGTTACTGCCAGTTAGAGGAAGGAAGGACTGCAGACACTGTGGCGTGGAAAGATGATATGACACTTTACGTGATGCATTTAGTGCTCATTAGTCATTTTAAAAGGCTGATCTCCTGGCTGTGAGCATAGCTACAGCTGCTGTTCCAGCTGTGACAGATGAAGCTGTGGCTGGAAGTGTTTAGTGTTTGGACTTCTCCTGCTGCCTTGGTTCAGCTACGGTGCTATAGGGATATGTCCACACTATTTGAACTATACAATAGCTTCAATACAATGCTCAGCTAGCACAACACACCACTGCACACATACATACACACAACTGCTGCTTGAAGTCAGTGTTACACCCTTTTAAAAGAAACATGTCACAGCCATAATCGTAACAACCAAAGCATGGCAGCAGCCACAATCACTGACAGCTGTGTCATCCTAAGTCTGCAGTGAGAAACACAGAGTCTGTGTCTGCTGTGGTCAGTGTGGAGCTGAACCAGCTTCTCTTTCTAAATGCAATGGTGCAGACTTGTGCCCAAGCATGCAACCACAGCTGAGAGTGCACTGACTCTCACTGTAGTCACAACACGCAGTGGTTTATAATATTACGTGGTACCATAATACAGCTCAGCCTTTCTCTATGGGTCAGATAAAATGCAAACGTATTGTGAGGTAGCACAAATCTTATTGCTTATCTCACTGTGATCTTTAAGGGGCTCCATATAGTCACCCTTTATGTCCATTTGTAATTGTGTTGCTTTTCTGGAAGTTCCAGGAAGCAAACTGCTGTATTGTTGCATATATCTTTTTTAGCATTTAAGGACATGTTCTAATGCTCAATTTTTTCTCTTTTTCCTTTTTAATGAAGACATAAGCAATGAGTAAAATGCATGCGGTGCTGCATGTCTTCAACACTGAATTCTATCATCCTCTTCATATTCATCAGTTTCAGGGAAGACTTTGTTAAATATTTGCTCTGTGCATTGTCATACAGAGCCAAGGCACCATAGTCATTACCAATGAGGTAGATGCTGCTTTTAAATGTTAATTGCAATTTCTCACATGTTCTCATTACATTCATTCTAAATGATGTGCTGCAAGTTCCACAGAAAGTGTCCCCATTTATTCCCAGAATGCTTTCAAAGAGCCACATAGTGATGTCCACACATGTGCCATGAAAGAAAGTGGATTGTTCCTGGGTTTTTGTTTGTTTGTTTTTTGTGTATGATGGAGCTAGGAGAGAGTAGACCATTTTTGAGAAAAACCTTTATTCCATTCAGCAGAGTGCAATAGCGAGTACTGGTTTTGTTTGGTTAACTGTCATTCAGTATTATGGGTAATGGGTTAGCTTCTACCTGAGCTTTGGCATAGTTCTTTGAAAGAAAATCAGTGCAGTCTTGGCACAAGGCATCCTTCAGAAGCAGAAGACTCCATTGAGTAAAAATCCACATTCATTTCTCCAATTTACTATGAAATTATTATTATTATTATTATTATCCATCCATTTTCTTAACTGTGTGGGGCTGGAGCTGGACCAGTGGCAGGCAGCCATCCATGCGGTCCATTTAGAAACACCAATTAACCTAACATGCATATCTTTGGAGTGTGGGAGAGAACCAGAGAGAACCCATGCAAGCATATATTTTTGCTTGAAATGACTAGCCCTAGTTTGAAGTCAAAAGACTACATTTGTCATTTTTGAAAATCTTCATACTATTTACACACATTAACATAACAGGTAAAGTGGTTGATAAAGACGCGCGGCACCACTTTGTCACCTGTAACACCAAACTATCCAACAGTGTAAATATTCCAAAAACCAAATAAGGAAAGCTTCACCTCTAAGTACTTCATCAAAAACGTACAGTACAGAGTACAAAACTGAATCAAAGTCTATGATCCAAATAAACAATGTTGTGGAAATGGAAATCAAATGCTTTCAGAAGCATACCATTCTGAGGCAGGCCTTTTTTTTTGTGGGTCAAGCATTCAGTTTATGTGTTGCATCAGTCACCCTTCATCTATTACTATATAGTTGGTAAAACAGTATGACCTCTCTCCTGGCACTGTTAGTGCTGTCATTAACAAGATAGGTACCCTCATTATATCCTCCAACCCACAGCGCTGTGTATTGCTACCAAAACCATCTTTGTGGCCACTTTATACTTCTACATTCACACTTCCAATGCACTGAAATGTCCACTGAAACTCAAATAAGATTTAGATGCATAATTTACTTATTGATAATAAAATCCCTACTGACTAATTAATTTATGTGCATGTATACAGTTAATAGTGTTTAACATTATTGAACAGTATCACTGAAATGGTCTTTCTGCTATCAAGTAACTTAAGCACATGGATGGTCAGAACAGGAAGAAATATCTGTGTGCAAATCCGTCTGAGGGTTGCCTTGTGTCAAAGTCTTTGCAGAGAAGGAGATTACTCTGCCAGCCACCAGGGAATGAGGCCATGCACCCTCGTCATCCAACATGGCTGTTACTCCATATAGTGCAACACCAACTGGGGGAAAGTTAATACCCACCTCACGTTCAATTTTAATATGCTGTTCATGGTGATAATTCAGCTCTCTGCAGTTTATTTGGTGAACACAAACATGCACTTTCTGTATCCAGTTCCTACAATTTCCTTTCAAAAGGAAGTTCAAGTTTTGAGTACAAGAAGACTTTTCAGCAAGGTGAGGTGCCGAACACAGTTTGCTTGTCTGCCACTTAGCAAAACCAGTTTGCATCATCTCCAAGAGTCATATATCAGCTCTGAAGGAGCTAGCTGAAAATCCCTTGCCTGAGGGAGATCACCACAGCATCACCAAAGTCAGCAGAACAGAAACTGTCATGCACTGACACCTCCTGTGATCTTTCAGATATGGAGTGGAGACAGCTTTGATTGGACATACTGCCTACCAGGTAGTACAGTCAAACATTCTGTGCATGCATATTTATAGGGTGCACATTCACATGCTTCGTATCAGGGTGTGGAGTGCAAGGTAAGAATAATGAGGTTCATTACAGGAATCCACCCACTTCTCACTACATGTATTGACCATTTCAGTATGCACTTTTTAAAATCTTTAATAAGTAATTAGCCTGGCTGAAGTGGTCGAGTTGAAAATGCCTGAAATGGCAAACTACCAGCATCTTGCTGATGCCTTGTTGCCTTGGAAACATTGGATTGGAAGCACCAAGCAGATAATGTTGGAAGGAGCATCAGCTCAGTGAGGAGAGGGGGAAAAAGTTAATTGGTTTTGAGATTCAACCATAACTGACCAATAGCAGCTTTTGTAAACATAGGATGTAAACAGAAATATTGAAAAAAGTTTTATAATCTGAACTCACTGGAAATACGGATTGGCTAATGCCACAAACAGGAATATGCTGCCCTAGCCTGTGAAGGCTATTTGGACTGGGAGCTTAAGCTTGACACAATGTGTCTATACAATGGGTAGATCTGAGGTCTTGGGGATCTGCGGAGGGAAGCGCAGCCATAACAGAAATCCCCACTACAAAGAGAAGAGGTGAAAAGGCAGTTATTTAACCAGATGCCCCACTCAGCAGAGAGAGGATTAAAATGCACTACTGCTTATCTGGCATAAAGACTTTGACTTTAAAACTGCAGGTTCCCTCAAAAACATGGTGTGAAGGTCAGCCTTTTATTAGATGCCTTTTGTGTGCTAATGAGAATGCAGAGGGATTTATGTGTCATTCCTCTGTTCTTCTACCCACTTCAAGCTTTAATGTAGAAAAGAAAGAATTACAAGGCTATGAACAAGTGCTTTTTTGTTTCCAGATATTTTGTAAAGTGGGTACTGATTGCACAGAAAAAACACGCTGAAAGCCTGGATAACTGTCCAAGGTTCAAGTGAGCAGTTAAAAGTGTGGTATATAATAAATGCTGCAACTTTAGTTCAGATATTGTTTACATAAAAAAAGAAGAAGAAAAAAATCAATTACATTGTTTTTAACATCATATTTGTTTTAATTTTTTCTGAGTTTGAGCAGGTTCTTTTAACTGTAGCAAACTGATTTTTATCATAGGACCAGTGCATCTTGGACTTACCCTGAACAGTGGCTTACAGTTGGATCTCTACAATGATGTAGGTGTTCCATGTTATTGCACTGATTTTACATATTTAGAGCATGTCAGCCTAAATGTATTTGTACAAAACATGCAGCAGTACTTAACATTTTGTTAAGTGTTGCTGTATTTTCATAGAAAACATATCAGCAAAATGCTACAGATTTTAGTTGTTATCCCTGCAGCACCTCTTGAAAAGTAGTATCTACTTGTTGTTGTTCCTTCACCTTTTTTATTTTATATAGACGTCCACAGCACTTGGTTAAAGATGGGGAGAGAGCACACATTTGGTAAAATATTGACTTCAAGCATGAAGCTTGACCTTTTTTATAGTTATTCAAAACCACAGCCTTTACCAAACTTTTCCCAAAGTGCTTTGCTGCTTAAACCTACCACACGTGCAAATCCTAATTCTAGTCACATAGTTATTCAAGGGAGCAGTTATGTTTAACTTTATTTTATTCATTTATTTATTTTGGCTTATGGCCATACCACCCTGAGCACGCCCGATCTCGTCTGATCTCGGAAGCTAAGCAGGGCACCTATTGTCTCCACTGGACAGGCATGCAGGAAGATGGGATCTGGTGGGGCTGGTTTCATCCTAAAGTCTACAATCATCTCCACTGTTTTGACAGCATTAAGCTCCAGGTTGTTGTCACTGCACCAGGTCACCAGGCTGTCAATCTCCCTCCTATAGG
>VUQI01015907.1:4013-21201 GCA_015106735.1 Paratilapia polleni
TAATGATACTTTAAAAAAAAAAAAAAAAAAAAAGAAAGGTTGCCTTCTCTGGCTTTGACAAGACACATGCACTCCTGTAGAAAGTGCATGTACATGACAAGAAGACAGTCAGTGTGGCTTTGGTCTTTAGAGTAAAAGCACAAATCATTACTTGTAAAAGAGTCACTGTGTTCAGATTAATTAAATCCAAAGCTAAGAAGCATCTGAGCTGGCTCTTGGCTGTGTCTGAAAGACATATTTCTTATGCATGAATGGTACTGTTTTCTTCAGCTGGTCTTTAATGATTTCTTAGCGGCACATAATAAAAGGGATCATCTTTACTCATGACAAAGACATGAGCAGCATGTTGCCTTTGCAGGTATACAAATATTTCTCATCACATTCAATGTGTTTGTGAGATAAATGCGTGCAAAGACAGGCAATCATCCTTATCCTCTACTGTGCATTTTGCAGGTTTTTCTTTGTAATTATTGTCATTAAATGTGCAGCAAGGTACCAAACAGTTAATCTGGGCTCATCCACATTTAAAATAAGCACAGGTTTATGCAGCAATTATCTGCTGTCACGAACCTTGAATTTATTCAGAAACAGGCAGCTATTTTAGATTTCAGTAGCTGTTAGTCACTTTAGTTCTGAAATGTTATGTAAAGATGTAAGTTAACTTTACAGATTTATTTTGTGCAATTTCTATTTATAGGCTTTGCCTATATTTGTGGTGATAGTCTAGTTTAATATTATAAAACCAGCATGGTAGGTTATGGATTGAAGAAACTGCCTTCTAATATTACTGGTTTATTTCAGTCGTTTTACAGTCTCACTTTGAGATTCTACTTATTTCAAATGGAAAAAAGGGAAAAGAAAGTGGTGTAACATTTTGGCTACATGAAGTCAAAATGAGAAAAACTGGTTGTGTCTGACCTCTTCAGAGTCTAGAAATCTGCCAGTGAAAGAAAACGTAAGCCAAAAAAAGAGCAGAGCACAGTCTTCCTTGTCTGATGTGTTTGCTTTAGTTATTGGTCTGTTGGGAACCCTGTGGCTTTCTTTCTCTCTTCTGGCTGTCACAGTCTGTCCTGGGAATCTGTATGTGGTGTGTTGATGTTTGATGTGACAGTGTGTGACCCAAAATATATAATGTTTGTGTTACCTAAAGGCTAATTGCCTGAAAACTTTCTTCATCCTGCAAACCACACACGCTCACACATTGGACATATACACTCACACACTCTCTCTCTCTCTCTCCCTCCCCCACTGACTGTCTTCACCGTCTCTCTCACACACACACACACACACACATTAAGACTAGAATAAAAGTTCACTGAACCTCTAACAAATATGTACAGTTTTCTCCATCCCTAGCTCAAATACACACAAGTGTTGAGCCAAAAGGCTACAGCACACATCTCACCTCTGGCCACATCAAACCATGAAGGGGTCGATGACGAGGAGAAGATGTAAGACAAAGGATCTGAAGACAGTGGGGGGTTTAGGGCTGCATTATAACGATATGGTCTCTTTCAGTTTGCCAGCCACAGGTAACAAAAAGTTTAGCTGACTAGTGTAAAAGCTTATTGCTTGTCTATATTTTAATCCAGAATCCATGTTTAAGCATAACACATTGAATTTGTTAGAGTGCCTTTAAATAATTCTTTAAATCCACAACAAAAAATTCTTTATACAGGTAAAACCTTGTTACTATTAAAACGCTTTCAGGCATTAAATTATCTTACATAGCGTTTGGATGGGTTTTAAAAGTTTTTAGTCATGTTTCTGAGCACACAGTGTCGCTTTTTTCCACTGCTTTTATGCATTTAGATCACACAGTGTGACTGTCAAGGTCAAGCCTTAAAGTTTGACTAACCCTTCTAGGCCTTTTTAATATTTGGGGAAAAAAGGTTCATGGTATCAGTATGCAGATAAGACACCCTTAGAAGGAAAGATTCATGGGGATAGCAGTCTAAGCAGAGCTGCCCTGACCTCCCACTCCCCAGTCACCTCCTTCAGCTCTTCTCGGGGGACACAGCCATTCAAAAGGCATCCAAGAGACATAATCTCTCCAGCATGTCCTGGGTCTGCTTCGGGATCTTCTCCCAGATGGACACACCCAAATGCCTCACCTAGGAAGCGCCCAGGAGGCATCCTAGTCTGCTACCCAAACCCCCTCAACTGGATCCTTTTGATATGGAGAAGTAGCAGCTCTCCATATGAGCTCCTTCTGAGTGACTGAGCTCCTCACCCTGTCTCTAAGGATAAGGGTGTCTGGGCTCATTTCCGCCACTTCTATCCACAATCTCATTCTTTGTCATTACCCAGAGCCCTTGGCCATAAATGAGGGTAGAACATAGATCAACGAGTAAATGAACAGCTTCACCTCCAGGTTCAGCTGTCATCACCACAACCAGTATAGCATCTGCACCCATCTGTAAGTCGGCCTCCCACCCCGACTTGTGAACAAGACCCCAAGATATTTGAACGCCTCCACTTGGGGCAGCAACTTATTTCTAGCCCAGAAAGGGCACTCTACCATTTTCCAGATGAGAACCATGTCCCCAGAGTTGAAGGTGCTAATTCTCATCCCAGCCACTTGACATGAAAACATTTTTTCACTATTGATGTGTTTCTGTTGCAAGTTTGGCCTTAAATTTAGGGTTTTACCTGCATGTAAAATTGTTGGGTTCCACCAAAGGAAAATCACCAGGACTTGGTTAAAAATAAATCAGTTCTTTTTAAAATGGGTTTTAATTTACTTAAAACATAAAATACACTTTTGTTTATCAAATGGCCATAAATAACAGGAAAATGAACAGACTTCTCTTAAGTAAGGTAACACAGACCTTAAGTATATGCAGCGCAGTCAAGCTTACATGTATGGTGACCCCTTAAAGGCCCATTTTGAGCCAGTAAAAACTGAAATTTCTTTTAAAAGTGGTATTAAAGTCTTAAATTTAACTTATTTGTAGACGCCCTGATAACAGCTTTTACTTCACCTTTTCCTATATAGTATATTATCTTCCACCACCAAGAGCCAAGACACTCCTTATTATGTTAAATATATCAAAGCATAAGCGATTTAGGACCTTTGTCTTGGCCTCTGTTCAGGTCAGTTAACAGGTCAGTACATTTTAGCTGCTGAAACCTTAAAGGTGAACACAGGGTGGGACTTGTCCTGTTCTCTGCTTCAAAGGTAGACCTTAAATTATATTAGTGATAAGAAAGGCACCATTTGATCAGGCCAGCGCCATCTGTGAGGCCATAAAGTTAAGTTTGTTCTTTTTTCCTATCTGAGTGGTCTCTATCACCCGCAGCACACAAACTCAGTAACACAAAGCTCAGTTATTTAAAGATCTTGGCAGTCTAAAAGGTTTGTATATATTTGCTCAGATGACATGATTAATGAGCCAATTGAAAGGAATTATCTAAATGAGAAGGAATGCTCAATCATTAACCATTGTAACAGTATCACTTTACATGTTGAATTTGTTAGGTCGAAAGAGCTGTCCTTGTTCTTCTGTTAAGACACGTGACCCATTCGGTGTCCCTGAAGGTTGTTTGAAACCCTCGGGGCCACAGGCAGTGATGAATGAGTTGGTTTTTCTGTTTTATTGAAACGTGAAAGTCAGTTAGTCCCCCAGACAGACAGTCAGTCATCTCACCCACTCACAGCATGCGCACTTTATTAGGGGGCCTGGACCCCCCACATGCCATGAAAATGGGTGATATCTGGCTTGCATTAATGCACGCACACACTGACACACTCTTCTAATTTTCTCACTAAAGCTCGTGAGCATGGCGTGCTCATTTGGGCTGCCATCTCCCTGCGGTGACGCCGTCGTGCCTCTGTCTTTTAATGTTTTTACACAGAGAGCGAGCCACTCTGTCTAGAGACGGGAAGATCCAACTTTAATGCAAAAGAGGAATTAAGACTGCGGTGACTCTGCCAATGAGGAAAGGCTGACTAACGCTACCAGACATCACACATGTAGAAAGTCCCGCGCCGGCTGCTTTTGAGTTTTTAAGAATTTCACGGACACATTCTGCAGAGTGAATTACTGTCACTGTGACTGTACTATGAGCCACGAGTGGTAGATAAAGGACATGTGCCAACACTGAAGATTGGCCGGCCAGAAGCACCGTTTACTGGCAGTGATGCCAGGTCAGGAAGAAAATGTAGAAAAACTTGGTTTTTGTTAAGCAAACTTATGTATTTGCATGGCTGGTGTTCAGGAGCAGTTTGAGGTGAATTGGGTAGATTTTCTCCAGACTGATCTAATTAGCTCCTGTTACCACAGACAGTCAGTGGCAAGGTTAATCAGCCATCAGTTAAAAGTTTTAGACGCAATTAATAGTGCCTTCATTGACAGTTATCTTGTCTGTTGAACACATGATTCACCAGCAGAGTTTCCAGTTGTTCCTTGAGCACTAACTTTGTCAGTCATAAACATGAGTTCAGTTGAATTATATTTGTATGATTCCAGTTCACATCAGCAGCCGTCTCAAGCCACATTATGATGTAAGATAAAGTCCCTGCAATCAGACGATCCACTTTGAGCAAGGACTTTGCAATGGTGGGAAGGAAGAACTCCCTTTTAACAGGAAGAGACCTCTGGCAGCCACCTGCAGTGATGGAGAGAAAAGGAGAGTATGGAGACAAAAAAAATAAACAAAAAACAAAATACAGGAGACAGAGAGAAGGGAAAAGAGTGGAGGGTCCCCAGCAACATAACAAAAGGGTGTATGCATGATCAATCCACATTAAGGCAGGGATTTGACCCCCCACATTATCTTAAAAATTCATTCCTCTGGTGAGTTTTTTAAAAAGAAGTAACAATGACACTGAATTGGTATCCATACTGGGTTAATGTCAGTACACAAAGGTTCCTATTAAATTAGATTCTAACCAGCATACTAACTCACAACAACAACTGCAGTCTTGGAATGTAGCTGATGCTCTGCAGCCTTGGTGAACTCGGCAAAGCAGCATATGAACCAGTTCCTGTCAGAGTGGTTTTCTAGGTCGCAGCTCCAGAGAAGGTCTACTGTTGCCAGTCCAGGAGTCGGAGTATGTCTGACGACATCAGGACCCTGACAACAGTGACCTGGTTAACCTGCTAATATATGAGAAGTGCCAAAATGAGAGCAAGGGGGTTGTTAAGTTGGATGTCATTGGTTTTGCAGACTGATTTGGTGGGGGGTGGGGAATTCACCATACTTGGACAATCGTTAATATACCTGGGCACCTCACTTACCTAACATTTGTGTGGGAATTGCTCGTAGATATCAACAGTTGAGGTGTCTGGATTGGACTAAAGCCTTGATTATACTCTTGTGGACATGGACAGCTGGAGAATCCTTTCATACTTCTTTGAAGTCCGCCGCCTGGGGCGCATGTGTAGTTGGTTGCATTGTAATGTAAATTCTCTATAGACGAGTCTGTGCGGTCACAAAAAACAGGCAGATATGCAGACGTCTGCATGGACCCTCACGCTCACCTCTGACTAAATTTATGGCACTCAGACCCAAGCAGACCCTAGCGGACTTGCAGACACGGAGAGTATAATCAAGTTTATTTGTCCAGTACTCTTTCTGCTACTGCCAATTCTGGCTGCTCTATGTGCATGACACCTGTTGTATTGTACAAGTGAAAAGGTTTTCCCTTGGGCTTGGAAGTTTTTCCTTATCTACATGAAGAGCTTAAGGATAGCATATCTTAAACCATCATATCTTAGATGACTAACTTCTTATCTGAGTTTAGAAGACTGTAGAAGACAACACATGTATATATTTGGATTAGAGGTGTTAATCATTTTCCAGACATGCACACTGTCGTCTGATGTTCACTCTTAGCATCATCTAGGAGTAAAGGTTTTATGGTTTTAGCGATATTCAGATAGTTAGTTTATTTCAAATGGAAATGCAGAGAGGAATGGTTTGTTGATTCTTCATTCCTTCACTTTTTTTTTTTTGTCACATGCTTAAACTAAACCTCTAGTATTGTTGTAATCAACAGTGGAGCCTCCCTGTCTGTATGGAAAGATGCTGAAAGGGAAAGATGGGGGTTGGGGCTGTGAATGGAGGAGATGGAGTTTGATTGGCAGGGACTTCGAGAATGAGTCACTCATCCAGCTCCCTGAATTTGGAGCTGCAGACCTATTCTGGGCTGCGGTGACACGTGTATGTGTGTGGTTATGTGCATGTATGCATGCATACTAGTATACACACGGCTCAGTCCAATAGCTAAAGTCACCAAATTTGTGCTGTTGGCCTAGCCACTGTGTGTGTATGTGTGTGTTGGAGGAAAATGAAAGTAGTCTGGCGACCAAACCACAACACAGAAACCAGATTTAAACACAGATATTTATCTTCTCTCTCCCTCTACTGCACTAAATTACCACCAATAACACCACCACCACTCTGCAGATCACTCCAGTTCCATTGTGGCCTCAATCAGTAGCTTCACATATAGGTTTTGTAAGTGATTAAACAGCCAGATTCATAAGTATTTTGATAGTAATGTAACTTTTGTAATTTTCTCTTAGTACACCACCACATTGGATTTAAGGATCAAGGGTTGAAGGACTGAAGTAAGGATCAAGGGGTTTTTCCTCCATACCACAAATTTTGGCCTTCCCCCAAAGGAAAATCACCAGGATTGTGATAAAACATTTTTTTTCTTTTAAGCAGGGTTTCACTTGTTCATGAATTACATTTTTTGTTAATTGGATGGCCTGAAATAACAGGAAAATACAGAGACTTCTGTTAAGTAAGGTAACACAGACTCATTGCCGTAACTATATGTGGAACAATGGGTCCAACTGGGAAAACCCTGAAGATGTGGTTTATTGTGAATTTCAGCTTAAATTCAAGGGGTTTTACAAAAATATTACATTAACCAAAAAGCTATTTTTCGATAACACACTACCTGGTTATTCAGTTTCATCCTAATGTAAATACTTGTAGGGGAAACATTAGTGAGTTTAATTTAATCTCTTTTAATTAGTGAATATGGATTCACTTTTGTTCAAGGTTAGGTTTCCTCTTCTTCTGGTTGATTGCTCTTTCCGTTCTGAAACAAAAGCAAGACCAGCTGATCTTGCTTGATGACACTTGATGAGGCACATTACTTCTTCTTTTTGGTGATTTACAAACAAGGCCTTCCAGTTAAAGGGCAGGTTTCTTGTTCACTTTGGCAGCTGACCGCTCAGTTTGATGTTATTAATCAGCAAAGCAACTTCCTGACTCTGATGTTTGCGGGTTTGTTGGGCTTAAGATTGGCTGACTTACTTATTTCCTGCGGACAGACAATGTTTCATACTCCATTTCTCACTCACTACTATTCACAGATACTCAAAATCTCCTTCCAAATTCCACAATGACTAAAGGAAGTGAGATAGAGATCTTCAGCGAGGCAGTCAGGTAGCCAGGCTCTTGTTACAGCCAAATGTTTTACAGTGTTGTCATTTTCTTGAAAGAAAGCATGCTCAGACGAGTCTGGGAGCATACATGTATGTGTTTTTCCTCTCTGGGAAAATAGGCCTAAGACTGATAAGTCTCCAACCTTGGCTCAGGGGCTGCAGATTAGGAGATAGAAGTTTGAGCTCTGAGATCATCACTGATGTGCCTGTTTAGGATTTTGTTTCTCATTATCACAAGAGTAATAATCCTTTCCTGTGAAGATTGCCTACTTTCCTGCTTTTAATCTGTTCGGCCTTTTTTATTTCCCACTACAGGCGACCCCTGTAGATAATTGTGTTTCTTTGAGACTCAAAGGTGCAAAAGATACAAGCGAGGGACCTCAGCAACATGACTGTGACACATTTAATTTGGCTGAATAACCCCAACAGGTCTGCTGAATGCAAAGGAGCTTCCGCCTGATATCAGAATCTAATAGCTGTCTCTTGAATGCACACATTTAAACCAACCCAGGGCCAGCTTAATCGCAATTTTGGCTGCCTTCAAGATGCTTTGGACTCCTCCAGGATGCGACAGGTTTCTGTCTGGCTGTCTGAAATTTAATTGGTTTAGCCATTTCAGTTCTAGTAAAGGTGGTCTAAACATTTAAAAAGCTTTTACTTGCTTTACTGCTGTGGAAAACAGTCATACTTCCTACTCTCTAGAGATGCGCATAACTAGTCGACTAGGCCTTTGGTTTTCAAACATTTTGTGCCCAGTCACACAAAAATTTCAGGGCACACCTATTTGCATAAAAGAGCCTGCATGTCATCTGAAAAATCGTTAATTCGTATTTTTAATCGTATCCTGTCAGATGAAGGCACTCTTTTCAGCACATTTGCAGCATCTGCCACGGGATTTTCAGATTTCAAATCAGGTCGTGATATTCAAGTTTAGGAATGGATGGCATAAAGCAGATTTGTATTATGTTCATTGTAAAAAAAATTATATTTTTTTCTTTTGTTTAGGCAGCTTTGCTACCTTTTTCAGTTCCTCCATAGAAAACTTTTTCATACAAGCTTTTATATCTCATTTCCTTTATTCTCGCTGATTCTCTCTCTATCTGTGAAGCTTTCTGTTTTCCTTTGGCGTCACACTACTCTTTTTAGTCTCTTTGTTCCTTGGTGGGGAAATGAACATGTAAGCACACATTTCAGGCTCACATCCGTACTCCATTATAAGATTAGATTAAAATTTTCCTTCAGTAAATGCTCGTCCTCTCTGCGTCTCCCTAACACTGACCTGCTAACAATCACCTCCTTCCTTACCAGTCTGTTCATTCGTCTGTCTCTTTAGAAGCGTTACGTAACGGAGGATCATGTGAGAACTGAGGTGAAGGTTCACGCCGTGCACCTGTGGACACTTGTCCTCCTTTTCCCTTTGATCCCAGCTGGATTTCTTCTCCTCTTTGACCTTTCTTCCTCCTCCTCACCCTCCTGTCTGCATTTCCACCTGACTTCTTTCTTCCTCGTCCCATCCATTTCTCCCGACTCCTCCCTGCCTTTAAGCCGCTGGCTCCTCGATTCTGAACTCCATCCTTTATGGGTAATTATGAGATCAGCTCAGTGAGGAGCCGAGAGTTTTTAAACAGTAGTTTAAGGCTCAGGACTCCTCATTAGAGCAGAGTTAGACTGTCTGTTGTGTTGCAGAGGGATACTTAACTTGGTGTGTATGATTAATAGTTAATCACCTTAAACTTGAGTGATTTAAATTGACTGTTCTTTTTATATAGACTGTGTGTGGTAAAATCTTTAATTTTAGAGATCCTAAAGTGTAGCAGTTAAATGTTAAAGTGAAGTTGGAACTTTTTCTTTTTTGTACATTTGTTTACTTGTGTTTTCCTCCAGAATATGACTTTCTGCAGATGCCAGTGCCGTTAACGCCCAGCGGAGATTCCCCGTTTCCTGCCCTGTACCCATTTATTTCCTGCCTTTATATGTTGTCCTGATCCCAGTGCTGATTTTTAAAAACACCATCCAGATTTCAGCAGTGAGCCAGCCCCCTCAGTCATTTAGCCTGGCCTGTTACCTCTGTGGGTCTCTCTCCATGGCCCTGGATCATTACCCTGCAGACAGACACACACCGACCTTTCCAGTGGCTAAATATAGGTCTGCCAAAGAATAGGAGGAAGGGAGGGAAAAATAAACGGGGGGATAGATGGATAGATGGAACAGCATGTTAAAGAAACTTGTTGAAGAGAAAGCTTGTGTTTGGTCTCAGCGGCTGCAGGCCTTTTTGGACAATGCCCCAATGATGGTTATCGGTTATTATGAGCACTGTTCCAACTGTGGTGACGTCAGAATCCCTAAGAAAAGCGGACCTGCGTGTTAAACCCACTCACCCTGTGATTATTGCTGCACAGATTGTGTGTTTCTCTTGGAAAGGAGCATGCAGGTGGCTTGAGACTGCAGGCTAATAGTAAATGAGTTTTTTTGCCCTGTACTTGGTTATATATAGACTCCAGTGAGGCCTGAAATCGTGTGTTTCCCCCTCTGCCTGACAATCAGAAATTCTTCCCGTCTGGAGCAGAGTTTGCCAGATAGCACAAAGGTTTTTTCCCTTTGTCTACTTCAGTTTTCACAGACTTGTGTCCTCCTGTGCTGTCAGCCATGGACTAAACTGGAGCAGCCATAAAACAAGCATAGTAATGTACTTCTACAGTCAGTCAGTGTTAATATGTACTCACTGCTGAGGAGTAATTTCTTAAAACTCTGCCAGTTTCACATGTTGGCATTATGTTTAAAAAAAGATTCCAAACTTATTTTAAAAGGTTTCTCTGGAAGATGGCTGTTTACAGTCAAGTAACACTTCTCTAACACTTTTTACACAGCTCCAGTGTGAATAAAAACGACTTAAACTGCCAGAAAAAGCACACAAAAGACTTTTGTTTTTTGTTTTTTTTGTTTATTTTTGCATATGTTTTTACATGCACGCCTAACAAGGGAGAAGAAATCAGTAGTGGAAGGTGCTTTTTACTCGGGTACTGTATTTAAGCACTAGAGATGCACTGATCAGCAGGTTTTCAGCTCTTTTGATGTGACCAGTGACTGGCCAATTCAATCCAGTTTTACTCTATATAGCGCCAGTTATTAAAAGTTACACTAGCAAGCTTGGTTACCGAGCTCCATCCATAAACTGTACGGGTGCAGCAGAAGTACAGATGTCTTGGATGTGCTGTACCACCCAGCAAGTGGTGGTAAGGCTGAGCAGACCCTGATTACCTGTCATTCAGAGTGGCCACACCCCTAACTCCAGTATCCAGGTGGAAGACTTGTAAATCAGATTTAATGCCTGCACTGTTGTTATGAAGGGAGACACTAAAAATGTCCAGAAATAACAAGAAAATGCAGACTTCTGTTAAGTGAGGTAAGACAGACTCTTTGTCTTAACTACATGCAGACCAACCATGCTTGCGTGCATAGACACCACTCAAAGGTCCATTTTGAGCCAAAAGAAACCCTGCTTTAATACTTTCTCTTTACTGCTATCCAAAGGTGTAATTGTGCTTTTTACTTCATTACTAACTAATTACTTTATACTCTTTATTAGACTGAATAGTCAGTCTCCAATTCACTCAAACAAAATTAATTAGAAGTAATATAATTTAGGGTGAGTTAGACTTCCTTCAGGTTTCACTGGTGCCTGCACAGACTAAAGAAGCTAGAAAACTTTTTAGAAAAAGTTTTCTAGCTTCTTTAGTCTCTTTAGTGTCTCTCTCTCTCGCTCTCGCTTTCAGCCTTAATGTTTGTTTTTACTCGCACTCCTGTAACTTCACCAGCTGTAACACATGCACCTCCAACTGGACCCTCATTTGTGCATCTGTTGAAATGCTGCACCATCAGTGGTGCTGTCTGGCTTTTTGGATCTGTGTTGTTTCTGAATCAGGTTAAAAGAAGGACCCTGGGTGTGAATGAACAGGTCTTGTGTGTCTTTTGAAATGAGATGTAAATTGTGTACAGTACTTTGAATGCAGATTTATCGTTGTGATGGTAAAAGCATGCCTCTGCAGTGCTTTCGAGATGGGCCAACATGTTTTTTGTAAACACAGCGTGACTGTGAAGCCGGTCTCTTATGACCAGGCGGCTTTAGACAGATCACACCCTCACTCTGCAGCTTTCTGGCTCTGCGCCGCAAACTCAAAACTCTTTTGGCAAGTTTCTGTAATTGAATCATATTTTGTCTTGTTTGTCGTGACTCGGCCATTTATTTTTAGAGCTAAAAGCTTTTGTTGCTAGGAGACTGTGTGTCTTAGGAGAAGCTGGGTGAGGGAGGGAGGGAGGGACGGTATGAAAGAGAAAAGAAATAAAGAAAGGAAGCGATGGCTGCGGCGTTGAGGGGGAGAAAGGCGGAATCTGTGAAAGCTGAACGACAAAACGAACGAGCTATGAGTCAGCAGGGACATCTGCAACACACACACACACACACATACATGCAGTGGGCATGGTTGCTATTCCTGTGTTCTTTGTCTGTGTGCTCTGTGCACCCACGCATGAACCCACTTACCTCTCGCCACTAACCTGTGTTGTGTATCTGTGTACTATGCGAGAGATTAGCTCACCCACTTTGATTTAATCCCCCCTGCCGTGTTGTATGTGTCAGCAGACGTCTGTGCATGTACTACATGTGCACGTGTGTTTTTCATCAGCGTCTGTGTCACAACGCCTAACCTGTCCCCAGTGACAAGAACCTTATTGTCCTCTGTATGAATCATATGCTTGTACCCCATTAGTAATCTGCCTTCAAATGGCTGTTAGCGACTATCACAGCCAGCTCGTCTGTCTTTTGGCTCTCTCTTCGAGCACCATTGGAGATCAGATAGCAGCATGTTTATTAGTCACCAGGAGCTGGTCTGTTTTTCAGGATATTTTTTACCCTTCCTTAAGATTGCTTTTATAAGTTTTTCTTGAGTGTGTTAGCTGCCACCATGGGGGGAAAAAGTGCTAGTTTGTGAAAGTTAACCCATCGTATTTGCAGATTTAAAGAGTGAAAGTCATGCCTAACAACCAGTTTTATTTTATTTTAAATTGTCAGTTTATAAAGAAGCTTAATGTATGTAGCTGTTTCATACATGCACTGCACCCCTGAACTGTTGTAGAGGTGCATGTGTAAGCATAAATGTCACAGCCATTCAAATCAGAAATTCAGGGGTCTTGTTTTTCAGTAGTGGATACTCATAGTAAACATAGCCAGAGTTTCAATTAGTGAGGTCAGAGTATGTCAGAAATAATCCTTGTGAGCCAAAATCTCAAGACTTCATTGTTTTTCTGCTCTTGGATCTGTATGACAGTGACTGCGGATATCCCTAATATGGTCATAACTCTGGCTGTCAGCACAAAAGCCCCCCCCACCTACTGCTCAAACCTTCTGTTTGCAAGGGACAGCCAATCAGAAGAAAGGTAGCTTAAAGGGGGAGGAACAATTTTTTTCAGACAGAGGATGAACTGAGAAGCTGCACCAAGGCCCACTATAAGATAAATATAGATGGATTTTAAACTGCGAATCATGCAAAGGTACTCTGAGTCCATGGAGGAAAAAAATATGGTGCTGGAAAAGAGGTTCCCTTTAAACCCGCAAGCTTAAAGCTATGTTTAAAAATGGTTTCTGTTATCGATAACAGACGCAGAATATTTGAAAATGTTCCATATATATATATATATATATATATATATATAAACAGCTACATAACGTTAAAATGTTAGGCACCTAATGTACTTTTATAAATGGATAGATCAGTCAGTTTGAATTTATAAAATGTCTCCAGTACTATGTTGTAATGACTCAAGCTCATGGATTGAGCCCCTTGATGTAGGAACATTTATGAAATGTCACACTAATTTCATGGGGGGGGGGAAATGAATGATGGCATATATTACATTTGGTTTAGTAAAAGAACCTACAAAGGTTCTTGCAAAATATGGTGTGTGTTGAACAGCAAAACGCTCTTAAATCTGTCCGTTGCTCAACTGGTGTTTTGTCTCCATTATTTAGCCAGATGTTGATACACAAGGAGCTCATAGCAGTGTGGCAGCATGCCATTGTTTGCGAAGTTTAAAGTCCTGTGATAATATGAATAGTTTTACACTAAAAGATCTGCTTCCATGGTTGGATTGTATGTGTGTGACTTTTTGTTATAATGTGGATACACTGTGTTGTAAACACCAGCCAAGTGCCCTTTTTGTGGCTTTCTTTCTTTCTGCATGAGTGATGTCCCTATAGGTCTTAGTTTACATACTGTCTTTTGTTGTGGTTGGATGTTACCGGTTTTGGTCTGTTATGTATTACTGATACAGTCTGTTTCTGCAGCTGATACTTAAACCACTATTTCCCTGACTTATATATTCACGGAGAGGCCCAGCTCCACTTTGCACACCTGATAGTGGACTTTGGTTTCCAACTGGGTTAGTTTTTCCATGACTCACTTTGACTCCATTTACACCTGCTAATAAAAAGCGATCTGTATCTGGATAAGGGAAAACACATGTTAATTTCAAAGTGGGTTGTAAATACAAGCACTGTTGTGGTCTGAATTTGAAGTATCACAGCACAGGCAGTTATTTGTGAAAGCAGTTCAGACGGTGTGTTGAGAAAGTGCTACCTGTGTGTGGGTAGGGATGGTGTGACCCACTCTGAAGTTTGTCATCCACTCAGCTTCACAAAACAGCTTCACACATGATTTGTTTCCATCATTTGTTGCACTTTTAACTGGTTCATTGTGAAGGACTCACAAAGAGATACAAACACTGCTGTAGCAAAAACGACCTCTTGACAGAAACACTGTTAAAAAAAAAAAACCTTTCTGCTCTGATTAAAAAGTAAATATCAGGAACGCTATCATTTTTTGATAAACTGACGTCCGCTGTTTTTGTTTTGTTTACTTCAGAGAAAAGAGCAAGTGTGCGCACATCCGGGCTAAATATTTTAGCTGCCAGACCAAAAACACAATATGTCTGCACACTATTTGGCTCCAAGTACTAATTCGATTCTTAAAACATTCATACAAAAGC
The DNA here is from genome assembly GCA_015106735.1 of Paratilapia polleni. NCBI lineage: Eukaryota > Metazoa > Chordata > Actinopteri > Cichliformes > Cichlidae > Paratilapia > Paratilapia polleni. The sequence goes on from VUQI01015907.1 coordinate 18,464, forward strand.
AACATTTTGATCTGTAGGGTCTAGAGAGAGAAGGCATTCTTTTCTCGAGGCCAAAACTACAGCCACAACCGGCCTGTCCAATGGTTCAGTCCGGCCCACTGAAGGCTTTGCGAAGAGTGAAGATTGCAGAGCAGGAGGGCATAATGTTTGGACTTTTCTGAGTCATTGTGTTGCAAGTCGTTAATGCAGTTGTTCCCTAATGGTGTGCTGTGCGATTTTGTTTAAACTGACTATACAACTACACATTGAAAGCCCTGATTGATACATCTGGTTCATGGTTGTGTGGAGGTAAAACTGATCACTTTCTTGTGTCTGTGAAACCACACAAAACCCCCTGGAAAAAAAGAAACTGTCAGTAGAAATTACTGTGAAAGCTTCCTGTTTTATGGCTTCAGCTGGACCAGGGATGTCAGGAGCCTTCGGCCTGAATACATCATTTCTTGGGAGGAATAAACTAATGCTAACATGGTGCCAAACAAGCTAAATAGGCACTTGGACACAAACATCCTTTCTTAAGAGAAACTTTACCTACTGTAAAAGAGTGCAGGAGGTATAAGCTAGTGGAGCTTATTTCAAAGCCAAAAAAAAATTAAGCATCATGCTCAAAAGGGCCTTCATGTGATAATGAAAAGTCAAACGACACAGGCTGTTTAATGCAGATATAGATTCAGGTGTGCATTGAAATTATAGGGAGGAAAAAGTATAAAAAGTACTACGCTAATGTATCTCAACAACCATAGGTCCGAGCCATTGTCAGTTTTACAGCTGCATTACTGAGACAGTGTTTTGCCAGAGAGTTTCTTTGATTTACCAGTACTCCTCCTACAGTAGTGGTCAGAATTTAGTCAAACTTGCATACAATGATCACCTGATGGGTCTTTACCCAAATTGTGGTCAAGGTCACACATTTTGTTTTCGCATGTTATACACGAATAAATCAAACTCCAATTGCAGCAATAACTAAAAATCTAACAATATAAAAACAATTTTAAAGAAAACAGTAATGTAGATCTCATTTCCCACCCTTCTCATAAATGGTCCCAGTCCCAGCAAGCACTCAGTGCAGACAATAGGAGGAGCACAATGAAAACTCCTAATTGCTTTTAATAAACATCTGGGCACCAGGTCCACATACACAGTTCACTACAGTTTAGTTACCAGGTGTGCCCTCTTTGATTTATTTTTACGGCTTATACCCCTCTTTTCAGTTTTTATGTCATCTTATCTGGTTTTCGTCTGGTATTTCACCCTTTTTCTGTGGTTGTTCTTTTGTGTTGTTGTCTGCTTTTATGGAGCTGCCCCAAAGCGCTTTCCTCTTGCATGTTGACAGGGCCGTAAAGGATAAAAAGAAATAAGCATTTCCCCGTTTACTGTGCCAGTTTGCTGGTTGCATACTTCTATACATCAGATTGTTTTCTACATAGCAGGGTGACGCAATGGCTCTCACATTATCAGCGTGACTGTCATGCAGTTTAATTGAACTCGGTTCAATAGGCCACGTCACACACAGCATTACAGTCCGTCAGCCTTGAGCATATCGTTAACAGTTCACTGTCACTGCTGTATAGATATGACCGACTTTGTAGAGTGTGGGAAACTGATTGTAACCTTGGTATTTAGGAAAGTGTGTTTCTTTGCAGTTACATAAACACACACTCACAAACTTTAACATTGTTATATTGTGCCCATATGTTTCCCACCCTCAGCTTTCTCAGCCTGATTGCCAAGGCACATCTGGTCCTAATAAGGTGTGTGTGTGTGTGTGTGTGTGTGTGTGTGTGTCAGTGCTTTTACTATGCAGCCTTTCAGCCTGGCCTTCTGTAGAAGTGGTGTTGAGTCTTTTACTGCCACCCACTGCTTTACAACACAAAGCCTATACTTTAAACTTTTGGATAATAGCGCGTGTGCTCTGGTGAGCTTGTGCTCTGATAGTAGTTATAAAACCACAGCATATATTTTGTCTGCGTATATTTCAAGGCCTGTTAATCTGTTGTAACACTGCTGATTTTCCAGCTTTGATGCTGATAGCAGGGGAAGATTTGATATGACTGCAGTCTGTGGGAACAGATTTAACCAAAAGTGCTCATCACCAGCTTTCGCTGAAGGCACCAAAGCCATGCAAAGAGATGTGTTTAGGGATTTCTTAATGTTCTTTGGGTCCCATCAATCTCATGTCTTGTATCCTTTTTGAAATACTCCCCTCTCCTAAGCTAGCACAGTTCCTTTTGTTGCCTGTTGTACTCATAGCTTAAAATCCTGACTGGTATTAGCTTTAAACAAAAGCAGTTTACAGCTGTTATGTGTTGACCCTGGTAACAAAATGGCTGCAGTCCAGTCCAATCGACAATTAATGGCTTAAGAGGGATAATAGTTAATCGCATGCAGATCACCAATAACATGACTCAAACACAAGACTTTTCTTGTTCAGTATCATTCACCTTAACAACTCTCTCCTTCACCCCAGGGTTTGCCTTCCCAGAGTGGGCCTACAAGCCGGAGTCGAGCCCAGGCTCCAGGCAGATCCAGCTGTGGCACTTCATCTTGGAGCTGCTCCGGAAAGAGGAGTACCACGATGTCATTGCCTGGCAGGGAGACTATGGAGAGTTTGTCATCAAGGATCCAGACGAGGTGGCCCGCCTGTGGGGGGCGAGGAAGTGTAAACCGCAGATGAACTACGACAAGCTCAGCCGAGCACTCAGGTGGGACTAAAGAGGAGAGAAAAGGGTGGAAGTTGTTGT
>VUQI01015909.1:3012-15743 GCA_015106735.1 Paratilapia polleni
GGGTGTTAAACACCTCAAGATTGGTTTGTGAAGATCAAAGGATCATAGCGCAGGCTTGGTTGGTTAAGTGGGCTGATTGAGAGGTTGCTGCGATTGACTGGATGTGGTGAGAGTTCCCCCAGCAGGCTCAGATCTGAGATCGGTTTCTCTGATAATATTTAATTTTTGAAGCAGAACAATTTTATCAGACTCTTCAGCTGTTCACATCACCTTAAGACTATTCAACTGTGAAACAATCCCTCATAAGGAGAGGACCCTAAAGTACAGAATTATTAGTGTAGCACCAATGCAGCAGGGATATTAAGAGTGGGATTTGTACTATAGCTGTATTGACTTCAGCTGCCTATTGCTGACAAATTTCTCAAACATGTAATTACTGTTATTATTTTGAGGAGACCTGTGCCTATTGGGGAACCGTTTTCATCCCATGTGTTCCATTTGGAAGGCCGGCTGGTGGAGTTAGGGGAGCCGTGGTAGCTTGGTGCCTGGCTCACTTGCGGGGTTGGTGGATGTGCTGGTTGATGTGATGGGTGGGGGGCAGCTTGGGAACACCAGGCTGGGGCTTGTTGTGGGCCACCTGGGCAGCTGCTGGGGTGAAGTCCTTATCACCCTAAACATAACACAGTCAGTCAATAGTAAATAAGGACAAAAGAGTGAACTGCATTTGTACAAAAAGCTAAGCCACAAGGCTAGTAGGGTAAGCAGGATCAAACAGCACCACCATAGCAGGCCTATCAAAGGCAATCTAAAAGAGCAGTAGTTCCAGCAATAGTAACCGTACAGCAATAATTCAGTGTTCTGGGGACCTTTCTAAAATATTAGTTTGTGGAACACTTTCTATGTGTGAGTGCAAAATGTGTAAGTAATCAGGTTGTGTAGTTTGTTTCCATTCCTGCGTAATACGATACAGCATGTGGACTTTTAAATCCTTCCCCACTGATCCCCAAGGTGCATGACAGGTACAGTATGGAGCACTCATCTGCTCTCCAGGTTTAATCTATTATTCCAAGAAAAATGCACATAAACAGCCTTGATGCTTTTAAATTGGATCAAGTCACAGAATTTTAATCAGCAACTTAAGAGAATCACAGTTGGATTTCTTCCTTCTTTTGTTGTTATTCCCCCCTCCTTACTTTGCTCTGTTTGCCAGCTTTTTCTGTTTCTTCTACCTGCTCCATCTGCTGTTGCCATCCCTTTATGCTTTGCTTTCTGGGTAATAGCACACACTCACATATAGCTATAAGACTTTATATACTATACAGTTATATAGGCTGATTGGTGGCTGGTGAGCTTGACTGAAGCTGTAAAACCATGTGCTCAAAGAAAGCATGAAAAGCACACAGTAAACACATGCTGCACCGCTGCATGCATGACTGACTGGATTACTGACCATTTTAATTCTTTCATCTGAAATCTTTGAGTTTATTTGAGCTGGCAGTTTGCTGATGCCTTCTCATCTGTCCAGATGTTACCATATGTGAATGTTACTCCATCATAAAAATAACAACATAACACATGGTTCCTTGATATCCTCATTTCTTAGGATGTCCACATGGATGAAGTTATATAACCCCTTTAATCAACCCTCTACAAACAAACAACAAAACAGCCCGTTCTTGCTGAACTTTACTCGCCCACCCCATCCTTGTTTGACCCGAATCCCTTCTGTTTAATGTGTTGGTTTTTTCACCGCATGTGTGGCTGTGCACTGGTTTTCCAGCAAGTTGGTGTTTGTGTGTAGGTGGGCACACAAACAAAGTGTATGTGTGTGTGTGTGTGTGTGTGTTTTTTCCATTTAAAGCAAATTCCACAGCTAACTGCAGGGGATGTGGATAGTATTGACCTCCAATTATCCTTCACTCTCTTCTGAAGCTCAAAGCTTCTCCCCTGAATATCTCTGTCCTACTGCAGAGGAAATATAGGAGGGAATATAACAAATTAAATGTATTATTGCACCACCCTGTGAAAAGAAGTGAGGGTGATTGGCATGTACCTGAAGAGTACATACTGATGTAATGTTATGCAAGCTTAATTTTTCAATAAACAGTGATTGTTTTAAAAAACAAACAAACAAACAAACCAAAAAAAACAAACAAAAAAAAACTGTGATTGGTCTGTTAAGACAAACCTTTAAACAATAAATTACCTCCAGGATTTTATAAAAAGAACTGACAATACAAAATACAATTTTCCAACCAGCAACCGGTGGCTGCTGGGGGGGGTCAGGGACCAGTCTCTAGGCATGTGTGACTGGGGCTTTAATAAGAGGGCAACAACTAGTGTTACAATATACCCTCTCTACTTCATAACCAAGCCAACACAATATGGAATGTGCGTGATCAACTTTCTTATAGACTCTGTGCATTTTTATTTTTTTTTATTTTTTTTTTTAGCAGAGTTATAATGCCTTGCTTAAAATGAGGATAATGTGAAAAGGAAAGTTTTCACAGGATTCAATGCAGTCCAGTGAAAGTACACCCTTACCAAAGTGGAGATGTTTGGTCATAATGCACAGCGCCATGTTTGATGAAAACCAAACGCAGCATATCAGCACAAACACCTCATACCAACTGTCAGCATGATGGTGGAGGGGTGATGATTTGGGCTCGTTTTGCAGCCATAGGACCTGGGCACCTTGCAGTCATTGAGTCGACCAAGAACTTCTGAGTATACCAAGGTACTCTAGAGTCAAATGTGAGACCATTTGTCTGACAGGTACCTTTGGGTACTGACGTAGTTATACGATTTTGGTTTAGCACCACAGATGATAGTACACAAGACACATCCTCTTCAGACACTGAATTAGTATCAACCATGAACTCCTCTGTATATCAAAGTATTCTAGAGTCAAATGTGAGGCCATCTGTCAGACAGCTAAAGCTTGGCCGAAAGTGAGTCATGCAACAAGACAATGATCCCAAGCACAGCAGCAAATCTACAACAGAATGGCTGAAAAAGAAAAGAATCAAGGTGCTGCAATGGCCCAGTCAAAGTCCAGACCTCAACCTGACTGAAATGCTGTGGCGGGACCTAAAGAGATGCCCGCAAACCTCAATGAACTGAAGCAAGAGTGGACCAAAAGTCCTCTATAACAATTTGAGAGACTGATAGTCATATAGAAAATGATTACTTCAAGGTATTGCTGCTCAAATTGGTTCTACAAGCTACTGAATCAAGGGGTGTACTTAGACAGGACTAAATTGAGCCCTGTGAAAACTCTTTTTCACATGACTGTACATGTTTTTATTCGTGTACAGAAAAAGACTTTGTGGTGAGATCTGTAACAAGTAGCAGGAAGAAATGAAGACTGAACCAAAACAACTACTCTGGACATGGAAGGAGGATGTTTAATAATTGCTAGACCTGTAATGCCTTTCCTTTCCAGTTTCTTTTTCAGCTAGTCTTTCTTTAGATGCTTTACTTCCTTGGGCGTAGTAATTTCTATTAGAAAAAAAAATGCATTTCAGAATCACATTGTGCAACTGAATGAAAAATTGAAGGTACATAGCCAGGAGATGTCTTATTTATTTATTTTTTTTAGCAAAATCCCTGCAGACCACACATTCTACACACAGGGACCCAACCACACACACACATACACATATGCTCGCACGCACACACACACACACACACAGACTGAAGTGTTTCATTTAACTCTTAAAAGGCTTTTCTGAGGCTTTGTGCACTGCTAGCCTCTGGGCTTGATGGCAGTGATAGGGGGCAAATGGGAAGGCTAGAGGAGGATCGGGGGATAAATGGGATGCCTGCCACTTTCTGATATCACTGCAATCTTCCGCAAACAATCTGCCTGGTCTAACACACACACACACAAAGTGGAGAAAGAAGCCATCCAGGCAGCCAAGGACACTTTTCACACAGACACATGCACACATACACAGAGACATACAATCAAAAAGAATTAAACACAAACAGCTATTCACAGACTTTGACCCACTTTTCAAAGCAGCAGGTCAAGGCTGTAAATGCCTAAACAGACACTAAGGGGTGGATGCAGTTAAAGCAGTATGTCTTTAATATGCAGCATTTAGTAATAAAGTGAACTACTGGCTAATGTGCAGCTTACGCTGTTCAATTTTCATTGGGAGTGTGTCAGAGGCATGGATTTAACTCTGTGGTCATTTTTGATTTTGCAGAATGAGTTGGTTTTGTATGGTAGTGCAGCATTTTACTGCCACCAGACTCACAAAAACCAGATAAGCCATTTTTCCTTTTCTCATTTGACACCAATATTATCTCAATTTTCCTTTAGCCCACTGCTTTTCCCCCCCCCATCTCTCTATCGCTCTTCACAAACACTGAACCTCTAGCGGTCCCTGTAGAGCTCCTGTCCCAGATATAAACCACCTCATAATGCTCATTTCAACACCACTGGTGGTCTGTACAAATGTGTGTCTTACCTTTGTAACCACTCCAGACACAATCACAGGGACCCTCGGTGGACTAAAAGAGAGAGAGAAAGAAAAAGAGAGAAATTAGAAAAGGAAAATTACTTTTTTTTTTAAACCAGGTCAACAGTACAGCTGTCTGCATATAGTTCATGCCAACATTTACACAAGTTTAATCGCCCCCAAATGACACTGTGCCAAAATAAGAACATCCCAAGTTGTCAAAAACCTACAACACCCACACACCTGCACACACACATCTACACATCCACACACACACACACACATACCCCGGATGGACCTGCCAGCAGCTTAAATAGCTCCCATTCATTCTGGCCAAACACTGAGGCTCACAGCTTCTCGATGAAAGGTAAGAGAAGAGAGGGGGAAGGGAGGTGTAAGAAAACTAAAGCTATGAAAGAAGAAGAGAGTTAAAGAGAAGCCTGATGATGATGATTAAGAAAAAGAATTAGGAAGGAGGAGAAAAAGGAGAACACTCAGAAGTGAGGACAGGGAGGAAAGAAGGGAGATGAGGGGTAAAGGCAAGACAGGGGAGACAGAGAAGGCGGAGGAGTAGAAGGAGGAGGAGGATAGAGGGCAGAGAGAACCGGGGAGTGAAATACCTATATAATAACAGACTGTTAGAGGAGAGTAAAAGAGGATGAAGGAGAGAGGCAGGCGAGCACTCACTCAGACATAGAGGGAAAGGATGGAGGCAGAGAAAAAGATGAGGAGGAGGAATGCAGAACCTGAGGTAAGTATCGACCTTGACATGACAAACGAGTGCCGTCTAATTTTACGGCATAGTCACCCCCTGGCTAAAAGTACAGTCAAGTTAGCCACCTTCAAAACTCCACTTAAGGACATTAGCTATAGCAGTAAGCATGTCCATCTTACAGCTTACCTCATTAACAGCCTAATTTAGATTGAAAAAAAGATTAAAAGTTTCTCACACAGACTTCAAACTGCAATCTCAGCAGTCAAAAATCAGAAAATTTCAACCATCTGCTACTTTCTTTTTAATGTTTTACGATTCATGCACAACTTTTCCCAATCACGGCCAATTAGCAGCCATGGATTTCCAACACATCTGTGAAACATCGAGCTCACCAATCAACATCCAGGCCCTTATCTTAATGAGAAAATTCACACCTTGCTATTAAATCAATGCTCAGATATGTCGAATTTCACTGATTATTCCATGCTAGCCACTTGTCAAAATGTGGGGTTGAGAGGTTCTCTATTAGCAATTCAATTAACTAAAAATACAGCATATTAGCACCACAAGTGTTCCTCATTCTAATGAAAACTCTGTTAGATGGGAGGAGGCCATGAAAATAGCGTTTTAAAGACTTTAAGGTTAGCTGGGGAACAAATGGAGGGTAAATCAGCAAGTGAAGATGAAGAAAAACCCACCAGGAGATTTATTTTCTGTGTTTGAGCGCTACTGCTCTCCAAATGAGAAAGCAGCCCTGTTAAGGTGTTTTTCTGAAGATCAACTTAAACAATATGCCTTAGATATTCACTCTCTCTCTTTATTTATACATGCAGATACAACTAGAGTCATGTAACACGTATGTACAGGAGTTGCTTCAGTTTCAGCCGAAGCTACACTGAGGTGCAGCACAGGGGTTGAGGTGAATCAGGATGCTCAGCTGGATATGTATTCATATATTGGCACGGTTTGGGCTCATGCTGGGCAGTCACGTGCCTCTATTCCATTGAGTGTCTATCTCCATTGTGCAATTTGAAATATTTCAAAACAGACGGCAAAGCGAGAGGGGCTATGTTTAAAAAAAACCCAGGGTTAAGAGAAAAGTCAGTGCATAGAGTTAAGTATATTGTTTCAAAGCTTGCCTCTTGTTACTGGGATTGGGCATCCAACGACAAAAAGAAGACGTATAAGACACGTCTAGACAGACGGGGTTCTCTTACAAATGCTTGCAAGAGAACCAAGCATTTGGCTCCTTCAAAAGTTTGAAGAGTCTTGTTTTTGATCAGACTAAAAGCAGAATGAGATGAGAGTGCACGTTTTTCAGCTGACTCAAGAAACACACAAAAGTTGTTTTTTTTTGTTTTTTTTTTTGCCCAAGCCACAGAGATTTTAGCTAAAGAATTGTTAATAGTTGTTGTTGTTAAATAATTAATCAAATGGTCACATATGAGAAGATAATGCATAAGATAACACAAAGTCACTGCCTTTCCTGTAGGTGCCCCCACCCAAAGGCCAGTTCTGAGCCTGGAAAAACCATGATCAAACCATGCACTGATCCCTGGTGCCCCGTGGATGAGAAGATTGCCATTCTAGAGGAGACCGCTCTCCTCCAGATAAAAATGTTTCATCAGAGGATAAAGGTGATCGCAAGCAACAACTTTGTATTGATTTGAAGTGACACTCTCCTCCAATGGAACAAGTGGACCTAAACCCTGCCAACAAATGCCTCTCCCTGCACAGCAGAGCCACGGATCTCTTCACTGCAGGGTCAAGGGTTCTGGTTTTTCCTGTAATTTTGTAAGCTGTCCGCAGCTACCGCATAATCACAAGCTGCAGACAAACACTAATGAGGTTTTAGTTACACCTGACAAACAGATAACATGTCACTCAGTTTAAGACTTATTAATCACAGATTAGTAAAACCACCCTAGTACAAGCCCTGAATCCTTGATATAGATACTGCACAAAAGCATTATCCTTCAGATTAGACTACTGACACCTTTTTAATTTATTCTACCTGCACGGTGAAGAGGAACGAGAGAAAGGCAGAGAGGAGGAGAAATCAAAAGTGACAAAGAGCTCTTTTGTGGTTTTGTGTGTGCAGGAGGAACAGAGCTGAATTCACAGGAAGAATGAGTCTGCAGGGGGCAGTAGAGAGCTGTATGGAATCTTGTAGAGGCTTTTTGCCAGGAGAGGGGAAGAGGTACAGCAAAGAGAGAGAGAGGAATAAGGGAGGAAAAGAGTGAGGGAGTGACAGAAATCTCAACTGTTAAGTCAAATGTAGAAATGTGCAATAATCCATCTGCGTGGCATTTTCTTTAACTGTTTTTAGCTTTAAAGCCACTGCTACTTCTACCCCACCCATTTCTCTCTCTGCTTCAGCAGAGCAGGAAGTTTGTTGCCGTGGGCGAGGTGCTAGTTGCCATAGAAACTGATGCCTGTTGCCTGTCTTCCCTCCTCGTCCCCCTTATCTCTCTCTCTCTCTCTCCTCTCAACTTTTCACCATGAGCTGTCAGCCTACTGCACATCTCACCACAGTGCCTGCGTACAGTGTAAGTGTGCAGCGACTGAGTCGATCTTTTTCCAAGTCTCTGGAACATATCCACCTCTCACCAAAACACGCAGTGCAACAGACACAAAACCTATGATCACCTTGCATGCAGTTTTAAAACATTTAGCTGACAGTCCCATCGAAATGATATGCAAGAGGTTCATAAACTTTGAGAAGCAACGCACTGAATGACATGTTTTTTTATTTTCTTTGGCTCCTCTGCTTCTCTTACTCTTGCTGTACATCACACTCTACCTGAATGTTCCATATAGTTACTCCTGATGCCTTCTGAGAACCACTTTCACATGACTAGTGAGCAGGAAGCTCACCAGCTTATGCCTCCCTTTCTTGCCTGTTTTTCACTCTTTGGCACCCTTCTCCTCCTCCATCTCTTACCTGTCCTTTTTCATATCTTCATACTGCCATAGCACCTCTTTCCATACCATAATAATCCCCTCTTCTCCTAATCCTCTCCTCTCCATAATCCCAGCCACCTATTTCTCTCCTTGCTTCATCTGTCCATCTCAGCTAGATTGGGAGAGGCAGGTGTTCCCCTGACTACAACGCTCCACTGGCTGCAACTAATACGAAATTTACCCAGTAGCCACCTGCTAGACGTCCATCAGCGTGACACAGAGAGGGGGCAACAGAAGTGCGTGTGACTGAGAGAGCTTCACTGATTGTATTTAGTGATGGAGTGCACTTACTCAGGCTCTCTTTTTTGGATGTGCCGACAGGTAATCTTTAGATCACAATAAAGATTTTGCACCTGCACTTACACGGCAAAAGACAAGAGCAGGCAGGCTCAAAAATGGGTGAATAAAATGCTCTATTTTTCTTATTACTGTAAGGAGCACAGGTGTTGATTTCTCTTCCTGGACTGCAAGCTCTGAAGGAAAATATTTGGAAGAAGCCTTGGTGTACTTCGACCTGTGCAACTTAAAAAAACGTGTATTATGTCCTAAGGTAAGGCTGCAGTGTGAGGAGATAATACAAAGAGCACAGAACAGATAAAGAATCATCAAGGATCTACCCTTTGCACTGCACAGGTGACTCTTAGTTTTTTTTTGTCAAGGGTATTAGCTAGCTTCAAATATAGTGTGTGTACTCGCAAACAACTTAACAAAATAAGGAAGTACATACTTGTGAGGCTGCAATGGCACTGATTACAATCTACAACAGATATGAACTACAGTCTGCATGTTGTTGTTTTTTTTTACTTTTGATATCTACTTGGCCTCACTTTTCACTTTAATGCTCTCTCTATTATTACCAGCACTCATTTTGGTACCAAAGAGAAGAAGACAACAGGAAATGACTTACTGGCACTGACAGGCTGGGTACTATTCCTGCTTTGAATTGCAGGAAATACTCAACAAACCAGCTTTGCAGATGAAGACCATGCAATATGTCATTTAGTGTGTGTGTGTGTATAAAGTTGTGCAGAGAAAATTTCCTGACAGTTGGCAATGTTCTTGAACCCTGCTCACTGCTGTGCACTGCTTGTCACTTCCCATTTATCACCTCTCATTAACCCACACACACACACACACACACACACACTGATATGTGGTGCGAATATGCCACCTGTGCCGATATGCACACAGCTGACGTATCCTTATGAATATTGAGAATATATGAGGGCGTACAAGCACACATTCAAAGACAGACACACGCAGTAACATGGAAAATAAGGAACAACTTGCAACAACACCGTTCCACAATAGAGTGACCTCAGCACAAGCAATGCAATACAAGCAACAAAAGCCGAACATGCTAATGTGGAGACAGAACAATTATTGTCTCTCGGAAATAGAGCCAGCGTGATGTAAAACATTAAAAACCAAGCCTGTTTATAGCAAAACAATAGTGATTGCTGAATGGGCTGTTCAAGTTAATGCTGTAATTATGCAGTAATTATGTTGTTTACTGAATTAGCTTGCGACAATACATGAAAAGTCTGCTGCAGAACTGCCTACAGTACAGCCTTACGGAAAAGTGAAAGCTGCTAAATGGCTTGCTTGGCAATTTGCACGGCGTGCATTTCTGATTAGCAACTTACAAATCACCACAGTTAAAGGCTGCACACAGACTTACAGATATGTGTTTACTTGGGTCTTATAAAAAAAACAATGTAGAGACATGACATGGCCCTCCACCTCCTCCAACATTGAAACACTGCATAGTAGTTTCATTTTGTATCTCTGTGTAGTCCTTTTGTGTCTAGTAGCTGTGTGTCCTGTCACGCAGTTTGGTCTTTCTTCATTTGCCTGTAAAGCAGTTGTTTTTGCATTTCTGTGCAAACCTACTGTGTCTCTTAGCAGTTATTTTGTCTCTACAGTTGTTTTGCCTGACTTTTTGATAATTATGTGTCACGGTGGTCATGTTGGATCCATCTGCTGTCATTTCCATCTCTTCATAGCTTCTTTGTGTTGTTTCACATCTTTTGGTAGTCGACTTTATAGTGAATATTTTTTACAGTTACCTCAACCAGAGGCTCTAAATGAGAGACCTCTTGACCACTTGGGCCTCAGGGCCCTTCACTGAAGTGTGTACGTTACCTGCTGCTGACGTACTCCTCGCTGTCATCTTTCTGCGGTGGTTCTGGAGCAGGAGTTGGCTGGTGCTTCTGCACTATCCTCATACCTCCTGCCTTTACTGGAACACACCCACACACAGAGGGACAAACACATATGCAGTGATTACCAGATCAGCTGAGAGAATTTGTTCAAGGTCTCACTCTCAAAAGAGGAATTTAAAATTGATAAACAAAACCAAAACAATTTAGCTGTGTTTGGAGAGAAGAAGAAGAATTTAGGCCATTTACATTTGCTTAATTCTGACATAATCATGTGTATGACTTGCACAGAGGTGGGTTGTAGTGGTTGCTGGACAGCTGTTCTGCAGCTGTCCATGATCTCTGACTTCACTCCTGAGGAAAGAGCATGTCCAGGCTTCTTAAGGCTCATGCATTTCGTTTGTTAATGACTGTGTTGTGGGCCTCCCAGTGATCACAGGTTGGGTACGAGGTGCATCTGTTATCTTACTGTGCTATCAGTCCTGCAGCTGCTGTGGCCCACTGCCCTGCCTGGCTGCCTGCTACTGCTCATGTCCACGTACACCTTCCGTTTCTCTTCAGCCTACATCCACAGGGTTTGAGTCTATGGCCTCTACGTCACCACCACTCAGCAGCCATTAGCGGCAACATTATAACTAAAACCTTTACAAGCGACAATGCTTACCAATCGCTACATTGTCACCAGTGTGATGTTGCAAGATCCCACGCAAATCAGGAAGTAGGGAAACGTGTGAAGGATAATTACGGCACATTATTCTAAACGCAATCTGGACAGCACAGACGATTTATAGTCTGAGGCATCTGCCAGTTTAAGGGTTGCATAAGTATTAATCATCACCATCATGTGATTTTTTTTTTTGGTCTGAGACACTGCAGAAACAAAGGCCTTCAGGTTTATAACAGGCTTTGAAAAATAGCACCACATAGCACAGGGAGCTTTACCTGCAGGGAGATGTCCGCCTTTGGTTTCGACTTTCTCCTTCGGCGGCGATGACATGCTGCCTGCTCAGACGTGGACTCGAGAAGGAAGCGGAGCCTCTATTTTAAACCAGTTCCTTCTTTATTCTGCCTGAAACTGTGGACTACACTTAAGTCTGGATCGTCAACGTGGCTTTTTCCTGAGCATTGTTTGGAAAAGATGCGTGATGGCGTCACGAGGAGCCGTAAGAAGCGCACTGACGTCAGTCGTAAAAATCTTGACTCGTGTAGCTGAAATTATGACACGTTGTTAAAAACAATTAACACAGTACTTTCAGTGTTTCATTATTATTATTATTATTATTATTATTATTATTATTATTATTATTATTACTGGTAATATACTGTGGGTTTAGAAAATATTCAGACCCCCTTCACTTTTTTCAATTTTGTTATGTTGCAGCCTGATGCTACAGTTGTTTAATTTCTTTTTTTTCTTTCTCATTAATCTACACCCAGTACCCCATGATGACGAACTGAAAACAGAATTTTAGGATGTTTTGTAAATTTATTAAAAAGAAAAAACTGAAATATCCCATTTACAAAAGTATTCAGACCTTTTGCAAAACCACTGGAAATTTAGTTCATGTGCCTCCCATTTCTCTTGATTGTTGCTGAGATGTTTCTACACCTTGTGGTATATTAAATTGATTAGACATGATTTGGAAAGGCACACACCTCTCTATGAAAGGCCTCACAACTGACAATGCATATCAGAGCAAAAACCAAGCCGTGAGGTCAAAGGTGCTGTCTACGGAGCTCAGAGACAGGGTTGCTGCAATGCAACGAAAGGCCTCACAGGTGGGGAAGGCTACAAAAAACATTTTGCTGCACTGAAGGTTTCCAAGAGCACAGTGGCCTCCATAATTCTCAAATGGAAGAAGCTTGTCACAACCAGGACTCTTCCAAGAGCTGGTCGCCTGGCCAAACTGAACAAGCAAGGGAAAAGGGCCTTAGTGAGAGAGGTGACCAAGAACCTGATGGTCACTCTGACTGAGCTCCAGTGATCCTGTGTGGAGATGGGACTAAGTTCCAGAAGGAAAACCATCAGTGCAGCCCTCCACAGAACTGGGCTTTATGGCAGAGTGGCTAAATGGAAGCCTCTTCAAAACATATGAAAGCCCACTTGGAGTTTGCAAAAAAGCACTCTCAAGGATTCTCAGTGAGGAACAAGATTCTCTGGTCTGATGAAACTAAGATTGAACTGTTTGACCTCAATTCTAAATGTTATGTCTGGAGGAAACCAGGCACTGCACATCACCTACCCAATACCATCCCAACAGTGAAGCATGGTGGTGGCAGCATCATGGTGTGGGGGTGTTATTCAGCAACAGGACTGGGAGACTGGTCAGGGTTGAGGGAACGCTGAATGGAGCAAAGTACAGAGATATCCTCAATGAAAATCTGTTCCACAGTGCTCAGGACCTCAGACTGGGCTGAAGG
This sequence comes from Paratilapia polleni, assembly GCA_015106735.1. NCBI lineage: Eukaryota > Metazoa > Chordata > Actinopteri > Cichliformes > Cichlidae > Paratilapia > Paratilapia polleni. Next base: position 15,684 of record VUQI01015909.1, read on the forward strand.
TTCACCTTCCAGTTCAGTTTTTTTCTTTTTAATAAATTTACACAAAATCCTAAAATTCTG
>VUQI01015914.1:2511-21927 GCA_015106735.1 Paratilapia polleni
CCTGTCATCCCCCCACCCCCCCCCCCCCCCCCTTTTGTTTTGTTTGTTTTACTGTTCTATATATAATGGCAGTGCAGTTTCAGATTTGCAAGTCCTCTAATCAAAGTGCTGTAATCATATTAGCAATCACACTGGAGACCCTAAACCCCCAAACGCTAAACAAAGTTAATGAGAGGAAGGATAGTGATCTGAAAATGCTTAAGTTGTGGGACCTTAAACCAGTGAACTGAAATATGCAGCACTCCACTGAGTGCAAATATGAAAATAACAATGATTAAAGTAGCTTTAAATTTCATTTTTACATTATGGTGGAAAGTGAATTCTACTTCAAAAGCAGTAGTATGTACAGTTTGCTCAACAGTCACTCATTTTGGGTCATACTGAATAAAAACTGATGTCTAGTTTGTAAATCTTGGTAATACTGTGTTTCAAAGTAGAGGATTATCTGTGGTCGCATCCAGTTTTTTGTAATCAAGATGGCAACAGCGGAAATGCTCAGCGGACTTCAGGAACCAGTGGGTGACGTCATGGTCGCTATGTCCATCTTTTATACTGCCTGTGGTCTCGGCCCACTTGGAAGTCAATCATCACATGTACCTGAACTTTCAGTCCACATTGTTGAGCCATTCTTCGCTAAGAAAAAAGCACAACAGTTCCTCTTTTATGCACCCATTCTTAGCCAGAGAACATCTAATTTACTGCCCTGTGAGCAAAAGTTGGCCAGAAAAAGTAACAGAATAGCCACCTTGGTTGTGCTAGCCTTTAGCTTTGTTAATAGCCTGGTTGGCTTACCCCTTCTGTGGACATCACTGCACCCTGACTCCATGCAGCCAGAAATTATTCCACCAGCAGGGCCTTGTATCTATTATCAGTCAGTGCCATTCACCCTATCACAAGTAAGTGTACCATCAAAATGACTTTGAAGCCAACGATGAAATTGTTACATATCATTGCTTTAAAGCAATCATTAATCAGAAGTTTTCAAACACTGCAAAAAACTTCTTTCCAGAACACCCACCAGTCACAGACATTCAATCATAAGTTTAGTCAAGCCAGTTGGAAGAGTCAATCCCACTTATTTGACCGTGGAGGTTTACGATAAATGGGCAGACTTTATGAATAGAGGCTCTATTTAGAGATGGCTCCATAAAACATGCAGCCGTCCACTGTTTTATGTTTTGTCATAAAGCATAAGGTCAGTGCCGTTTGAAGTGCAAAATGGGATTCATTCTCTATTTTTGCAGGGTGGCAGTTAATCTTTTGTGATATAATGTTCATCTATGTAGAAAATAAAGCAAGTGGGACTAGTGTTTAACCTGAATCTGGAAACTTTTGTGGTTGAATTCTCACAATATGTTTGTACTTCAGCAAGGAGAACATACATGTCATGGCCTTTATGCTAACAGAAAAGCTATTTGGGGCTTTGTGAGGACATGAAAGGAGGGTTTTATATATATATATGCACAAATGATCCTATAGTCGCTGCAAGTTTAAACTTTCCCTGTTTAACTTCAGAAGGAGCCGCTACATGACAGCCATACCTATTGTCTCCCCACCTGTGTATGGGCGTTTCAACCACTGCTATTAGTACAGCTGCTTGTCTATAAGCAGCAGTATTTGCTGAGAGCTAAAATAGCTTTAATGACAGTGTGTTTGACACTGTGCTCTCAAAAGCGGCTTTGTTGTCCCTGATGTAATGTCTGTTGTTGTCTGTTGAGTTTGAAGGCCCATAGGTGGTCCAGCAGTGACAGTGGTGCAGTTGATGGGTTGTGTGTGTGTGTTCTGCTGTTAATAGAGTACCCAGTGAGGTGCCAGTTGGCTTGCCTCATCACAAGCTCCAAAATTTGGCTATTCTCAGGCAAGCAGGAGACAAACAAAAGATTTGTTGGCTCTTCCCTGTGGTTACAGTACACAGTTAAAGCCAGAGGGTGACACATGAACATACACTCATTATATCTGTATGTATTTATCATACATACACACGTACATGCTCACAAATGCACAATTTCCAACCATCCATATAAGTTCCCAACACATTTTATTTTCAGCATACAGCAGAGAAATCATAAGGGGGAGAAAACTGTCATTGATGTGTAAATTCACTATAAATAATTCCTATCTCGTCTCACCCAAAAGACCGTCTTGGCGCGTGTTCGCTGCTCCTGCTTCCAGCTTATGCCTATCTCTCTTTCCTTCCCTCCTGTATCCATCTTTCCCAACATCATTACATATGAGGCAAAGGAATGAAAAAACAAAAAAACTCTTGTTTTCAGTGTTTTCTGAGACCCACCGTCACCGTCCCCCTTCCTCACTCTGGGATGGGCATGCTGGGTAGAGTATCCAGCCGTAATGGAAAATGAAAGCAGGGTTGTGGCCTACGCACTTGCACAGTGTGAAAAACAGGAGAAGGGGAAGAGTCCTCGCCTTGCTCTGCTCTATATTTATAGGCAGAAAACCTGATTTCAGATCAGTCACGCTAGACTTGCAGCAGACACCTACTGCACACTGGAGGGAGGTGGGCAGGCATAGAGACACAGCTTTTTCTAGTTCTTTCTTTCTATCACTCTTGAAAAGTGAGCATGCTGAATTTTATTTTCTGTTCTTGTCTGCTGTTGCTTTCTCTCTTTGTGTCTTTGTTTACATCTTGCTCCTCTGATATTCCTCATCACAAGCACAGAGTACAATGCAAAAATCTTATAGCTGTTTATGTTGAGTATAGGTGTATGTATGTAACCAAACTTGAAGGTTTATTCATTTGTTTAAAAAAATAAAGAAATGATTACATCTTGTAGTTTGTTGTTAAAAATCTGACAAATTGATGGTTTTTTTTTTTTTTTTGGAAATTGGCTACAATGATTCTACTGCACTAGTAGATTCTTTTTTCTCTATCAAGACAGTAAGAATTTCTGAGTTCAATAACAGAAGAAAATCTTCTATAAGAGTGGCTGTAATAGCCTATTAAGAGACCCAGAGACATAAATTTGTTCTTGGGCCACTTTAGAACCCTTGGTTACCCAAAGAAATCCAAAGAAGTTCTGAAAGAAATAATTTGACATTTTGGGAAGTATGCTCACTTGCCTTCTTGTTAGTTACATCACTACCACTCTCATATACACCCATGCATCCATCCATCCATTTTCTTCCGCTTATCCTATTCAGGGTCGCGGGTGGGGGCTGGAGCCTATCCCAGCTACCATAGGGCGAGAGGCGGGGTACTCCCTGGACAGGTCATCAGTCTGTTGCAGGGCTAACACAGAGAGACAGACAACCATTCGTGCTCACATTCACACCTACGGCCAATTTAGAATTACCAATTAACCTAATCCCACTAACTGCATGGCTTTGGACTGTGGGAGGAAGCCGGAGTACCCGGAGAGAACCCACGCAAACATGGGGAAAACATGCAAACTCCACACAGAAAGGAATTTGCGAACTCAGGACCTTCTTGTTGTGAGGCAACAGTGCTAACCACCGCGCCACCATGCTGCCCACTCATATGCACCCCTTAAATAATAAGCCATTAGCATGTCAGCTTATTTTAGCATTAAGACCGAATATGCATTTGGTAACAAGCAAGACCAGCTGGATCAAAGATAACCAAATCTGTGTAACTACTAATTTCACCAATTATGTTGCTATATCTTGTTTGTTTAATGCTAGAAACAAGTGTATAAATTGGCAGTTAAATTGGTCATTAAATTAAAACAAACTGACTGTTAATGGAACAAACTTTTGTCTAAAATATATATTTTCCCTTCTTTTTACTGGCTTCAGGTATGATGTAATTCCTTACTAACACCAGATGGTGGTGGTAATGCACCTAGCATCTGTTTACTGCTATTAAACATTAAAAATAGAAGACGAACATGCTACTAATGCTGCGTCCCTTTTGGGTATGTCACCAGAACTAATACTTACGATACCTTTCAATACCAATATTCTAAAAATGGGATGGCACTGTTTGGTTTTTTTTTTTGTTTTGTTTTTTTAAAGTACCGTAGCTACCGTAGGCAGCGTACATACTGAAGCTGCAATTCGTCCAGAACTGATGTGGGCAGCGTATGCCTGCAAGTATTCTAGTCTATCCCTACTTGCTGAAGAAGAAGAAGAAGAAGGATGCCCACAATCGCAGGAAAAACTACATATGGCACGGCAGAAACAACATGTGGAAGATGGCGAAGATGTCGCAATGGTTCCGCCCCAACTCGTTGATAAGCAAGGCAGTAAGACTTGGTTGTGGAAGTACTTTGGATTGTCATCCTGACATACATGTTACCATTTTTTTGTGAGACAACTAGCATTGCCATTGTGAAATCAACTCTGTTCCATAGGCTAAAATGTTTGCAATGGTTAATTGAAGATTTCCATCTTCAAACTTCAAATGGAATGCAGCATAACTACCAGACATCAGAACGATAAAACGTGTGAGACGCAGTGAGATTAGATGGTAATGTACCAACAGGAGGAACCTGTAAAGCCAAAAATGTTAAGAAGTCTTGTGTGGAACTCCTTTAAATAATAAATGAAAATGAGGTCCAGTGCAAACTGCACCAGGTAAAGCTAGTACAAGTCTACCACAACTATGCACAGTTATTTCAGAGCACACATCCAGCACACACTCTATCCAGAGCACATTCTATTAATCTTCTTATCCGTGTGCCAGAAAACAAGTAATGTATTAAAATGCCATACTGTCCATGCTTAACACACTACAAAACAGGGAGTCAGATTTAAATGATATTGCATTTTTGACCCAAGATTTTTTTTTGCAGCTCACACTTGGGCTCGAGGAGTTCTGCAACACTTTCTTGGCACACATCAAAGGATCATTTACTGACTTGACAAAACCCTTGATAGAGAGTCAAAAAACAAGTTATGGTTCCCTCTTTTCTACCCCTTTACCTTTGATCATTTAAATTCACTTTGTTTCACCGTGTTATACAGACACCTACAACTCTTCAAATCAAACCGAACTGTATCTGTTGTCCTTAGTTTGCTTCTTTTGTTTCTCCGTCTCCCCTTTTTTTCGATGTCACCAGTTACTCTAGCAGATGTGTTGATCTCTTTTTCTGTCTTTTTTTTTCACCTCGTCCCCATCTTGTCATTCAGAGAAAAAGCAGGCCAGTGACTTTATGGTCATGTTCCTTTCCTGTGCTTTTAGCCTAATGGACAGACAGCTGTGCTCCCATTTCTATATTTAACCAGCAACCCCACATGATGAAGTTTGACACACCCTCTCTGTACCACATGTACCTGACCCCTACTTTAATGCCCAAGGAATACTGTAGCCTCACTGGCCATTATATGTGGTACACCTCTGAAAGGTAGAATGGAACCATTCCCTAAGTGTCAAAATGTATTTTATGTAAAAGAGATATAAGAAATAGAAGCAATTTTAAAAGTAAATGCAGACCAAAACACCACCAGTTGCATTAGGTCTTCCTAATGTGATTGTATGTATAAGTGCGTATGTGTGCTGAGCTTGTACAAAAAAATCATTATTTTAAGCTGCTGTCTTTTGTGCTATTTTCAGGGGCTTTTTGCTAAAAACCTGAATATTTTATGCTGCTTTTTTTTTAATTTAATCATTTAAGCTAAACACGGAAAACATGGGTTTTGTAAAATTAAGGGTACATTAAATAGATTTAGTGAAAAGCATGTTGATAAGCCTAGCTGGAACTACTTAAAATGCAGTATTTAATGTAGCTTTAATCTGCATAAAACCACAATTCCGTTATTAAATGGATGCAGGAGGTAAAAATAAAAAATCCCTTTCCATTTCAGCTGTTCGGTTTCACCGGTTTGTCCACTTTTCAAGGAAAAGTAGCAGAAAAATGGTGACGTAGTTCTCTGCAACATTTATAAAATCCTTGGAACGACTTTTACAAGCCATGAAAGTTAAACACACATTATGAATCATGTAATGACACATCCACTCATTCTGCCTTTTATTTTATATAATACATGATTAAAGACACAAATCCCCTTTTCCTTTGGATATGTTTGTGACTGTTGGTGTGTCAATTATGTCTGTAGTTCTAGATATGTTTGTATTTGTGTGTGAGCTCTGGATTGAGGTATAAGTAACAGCATTAAGGAAGGGATCAGCTAGTGCCGGGGTCGTGCCCGTCAGATTAGAAAGCTTAGTCCTCCTGTCTCTGTGTAATTAATGAGAGACGGAGGACAAGGCAAAGATAAAGACAAAGAGGCAATGAGGAGAGTAAGTGTTTTTGTAGAGTTATATTAATAGAAACAAGTGCACATACTCAGCAGAGACGAGATTGTGTGTAATGACAGGGTGCCTGGCGGTCAGTGTATTTGTATGATGGACGACTGTGCAGCGAAGTTCTGAGTCCAGAACCAACAACAGAAAGGGTTGGACTGGATATGTGGCTTGTCTAGCAGAGTTCAGGGCCTTTATAATGTCAACAGGGATAATAACTAGAGAATGGCAGGAATATAGTGGTACGAAGCCTTGGATGCAGCAGACGAAAATATGCAAGTAGGCAAACACACACAGCTGGAACATTTGCAGTAATGATGCAGACACTTGTATCGATGATTAAATTTTAGGAATATGCATTTTTTTTTTCTGCAAACGTTTACTACATACAGATGGTAGCACATTACCCTTTGATAACACAGAAATATAGCTTTTATGGAATGATTTTGTTTGTGTAATAATGAGGGATATGAGGTAAGAACAGTTGCTCATTAAACAGATTAATTGGCAAGGTAAGTCAAGTTTATTTCTACAGCATCATTCAACAGCAATTCAAAGTGCTTTACATAAAAGGCATTAAGAGAAACTATAAAAGAAAAATCAGGCAACACAAAAAAGCAGAATAAAGTAATTTAGAAGATAAAAATAATAGTAAAAAAAAGAATAAGGCAGGCTACACGGAAGAATAAAAATTACAGTCCCGATTTTAATTGAATAAAAGGTGGCGGTAACTGGAGAAACCTTAATCATCCAGTATCCAGTAATGAGAAAAATATGCCACCCTAACATGAAAAATATCTTGTTATAACATGAGAAGAGACTTGCAGAAAAGGGAAATTGTTCACACTGGGTAAGTTTTACTTTTTCCTCCGTCAGTCATACTCTAAAAAAGAAAACAGAACAACAGAAAATATCACACCCAACCGGTAACCAAGGCTACAGATCCGACAAAGTACTCAGTGACAAATTTTAACTAATAGTTTATATTATTTTAAAAATGGAGTATGTATTTTAGTTTGAGCCATACTTGCAGCTCCTTATCACAGTTAGTGAACTGTGAGCAGTGTTGGTAGTAGCAAGTGTGCAGGAGTTCTACTGTTGTTTATGCTGTGAGGGGTGTTGACATAATTAGTGTGAACCTAAACTCAAAAATATGAGTCAGTGATGCTATTAATACTATATTAAATAGCCACATATGGATGGGGGTTTCTGCACTGATGTTAAAGGCTACATGCAGTGTGCAAACTGCATGTTTGTTTTAGTAAAAATGTATGTTTTCGTTCCTCCATTACAAATTGTAATGAGGAAGGTTAAAGCTTAAGCAGGTTTTTAAAGGAAATTATAAACACTTTATTATTTTAATAGAAAAGCTTCATTGTTACTCTTGAGGAATCAGTGACCAATTTCATCCAAAGAAATCACCCCCTTTTAGCTTTCCAGAGCCCAGCCGTAATGGCTCTTGGTAACTGAGGAAGACAAAGCCGCATGGCAGAAAATCCATTAGTGAGTCTGCTGCTAGATAGCAAAGAGACACAGAGGAATGGTGGCTTTTCATACTGCAAAAGGAACTGCCTCGTCTTTTTCTGCAAGCATCTCAAGAAGGCTGGCAGTTAGCCTGCATGTCAGAGCCCTGGTGGATGACTAATATCTGAAACACTCTGAGGTGTGTTTGTGTTTTGGCCAGGGAGGGTGAGGAACTGAGGGAGGGCAGATAGACAAAAAGGGAAAAGAAATTTGGGGATTGCAGCAGCGCTGTCACAATACCAGAATGTTGACAGAAATGCCAATAGGGTTCAGTCTGGAAACAAATATTGCTGTTCTTGTGTCACTGGTTGGATTATTTTATATTTTGGTCCTTGATTTTGTCTGTTTTCAGATGTAGCAGACAAAAAAGGAGGATTGGATTTAACTTCACCAAGTTGCCAGTACTCCCACTGGATGTTGAAATAATATGTCAGTGTTGTTTTTGCAGCTGGTATCAAGAAATTAATTCAAGTTTAAAAACTAAATGCACTGCATCTTGTGATTGCATCTTATGAAAAAAGGGCTTTTTGAAAATGAAGACATATTTTATGTGAATAGCTGCTGTTAAATTATTCATGTAGAACTTTGGCAGGCAAAAAAAGTCCAACTGTGGGAACTGTGAGCTTACAAAAGTGTCATAACCAATAAAAACTTACCTATAGTATTTATGAAAAGCCAACTTTTAATCAAATCAAACTCAAGCAGTAGTATTTATTTTTTTTATTTACATATTATTTTTTTTCTGGTTTCAAGTGTGGTACTAACTAATATTTCTATAATCACCACAAGGCACATACACAAGAGCTTTCTTGTAAGTTGTAGCACTATTGATATGTAGCTTGACAGTGAGATACAGCTATCAGTTCACATATAGGCCTCACTCAACAGCAGGCAAAAGTGTTCCAGTGGGAAGGATAGGGTTCAAAATCTGACACCATTTCAATACCACTGCAGACGGTCGTGGTGAGATGTCTTCCTGTAGTTGCTTGTGTTACCTCTTGTGTGACTTGGGCTTTCGAGCCTTTGCTGGATCTATACCAGTTCCACGTTTCATTCTAAATATTAGTTTCATTTAGCAGATACTGGTTTAGTTCAAGATGTGACACACTTCCCAGTATTTCTGGAATTGATGCTATATTGTTTTAATCTCAAATTGCATTGATCCCCCACTTTTAACCCTTTGCTGAACTGAGTTTCAGAGTAGTATTGAAAATGCAATTAAATCTAAATATTTGTGTGAAGGAAGTGGAGGAATAGAGGAGGAATAAGAAGGCGTGGCTGAAGGACTGAAGCTTATCTGTCCATCTGCTGTGATGTCAGGCAGTGAGCCTGGGAGGTAGCTGTGTGTCTGTGAAAGACAGTTCCTTCCAAAAGCAGATGCAGGATAGGATTTAACATCTGGATACACCTTCTCCTTCTCTGTCCCTGTCTCTTGTTGACTTGTCACGCATACACAATGGCATTCAAACACCAGCCCAGTTTTTGTTTTTTGTTTTTTTTTTCCTTGACACGGAGATTACTGGGATGAGCAAAAAGATAAAGACAGAAGGGATGAGGAGGAGGAAAAAGAGGAGAAAAAGTGATAAGATTTTGGGCACTTTTGCTACTGTGAGACATCACGGAGACATCTTGCACACAAAGGCGAGCATGAACGCTTGTCTCTGTCTCCCTCCTATGGTTTCTGTTTATTGTAAGAGGATACTAGAAGACCTCATTCCTCTGCACACTGAAACCTGAACTCTGTTTAGCCTGCTGTCTTTCGCGTCCTCTCTCTTTTCTGTGCTTCTGTGTCTTTTTGCCTCTCCACCCTGTAATCTTCATGATATACTGTTCATATTTGTCATTTGTCTCTTTGTCTTATTTCAGTTTTGATTCCCAGTGCTTTATTGTCTAAATAATGCCTATTTTACAAGAAAATACAGCTGTAATATGTCTGACCCTGCTTCTATCTGATGGCAGGTTTATTGTAAGCTATAGCATCGAGTGCCTGACCTATTGCCTGCAGACAGAGCTGTAGTTTTGAGGCTTACTCTCTTCCGACCCTGCCTTCCTCTTGATTCCCAGAGGCTGCAGCAGCTGGGTACATACATATTTCTGAATGACTAAGCAGGCAGGCAGTGGAGGCCTGGATATGCTGAATATTTTTAAGCACTTTGGAGAATAAGCTATAATTATTGAATATTTTTGCACTGGATCTTTCAGCAACAGAAACTGACAAGAGATGCCTTTCTTCCAATTAGTTTTAAATATTTTTTGGAAGTGGCCTGTGGAGATGTGAATGTGGGGGGAGAAAAAAGGGTAAAGATGTGCAACAAAGGTCTCCAGCCAGAATTGAAGGTGGGACCTTCTATAAGGGTTTCCTAAGGCTGCTGAGGGTCCAGGAATATCCTTGTCTGAACCAAAGAAAAGCACTTTTGAGGTTTGGGCTCCCTTCAGTTAATGATTCCCCTTCTAACCTAATGTCAGTTGCTCCTTTCATTCATTTTCATTATTTTTTCCCAAGATGCGCATTTGAAAAACTGTAAAACATGCAAATAATGGTTGTTTGGACCTACAGCTTTGGCGGTAATTTGTGGGGCGTCTACTGAAATTACCAAGACCGTCAACTCTGCCATTCAGGTCATATTGTGCTCGATGAGGTGTACATGAGAATGAAAAGCACTGACAGTGGCCTGTTAGCGCCATGGCAGCTAATCCATAACCTTTGTCAGCCACACACTTGTGCTCACGCATGCAAACACACAAATGCTGGAACACGTTCACGCTTCATCGACACCTGACCTTTACACAAAGCAGAGTGAAGATCAACTGACCAGAAGCTCCTGTCAGTCAAGGAGCATCCACCCCACCGACTCCTCCTGTTTCCCTCCATCCCTCACCTCTCCGCTTACACTCAGTCAATATTCATTAGTCAGTGTTTAGTATAGAACGAGAGAGAGAAAATATGGTAAAGAATGATGCAGAAACAAAAGCAAAAGTAAAGATATTAAAATGGAAGGTAAAAAACAAGTCGGGGGGGCGTGAAGCTGATGTGTGTACAAGTAAGAGAAAGGAATCAGGAGATGACGGGGCAGAGGAGAAGCAGATTTGCTTATCAGACAACCCAAAACACACATGCACACACAGTCGGCAACTCAGAGTGGTGCCATCTTAGTAAACACAGCTTTGATGATATGGGTATCATACTGAGCCCAATGACTTGACTTAAAGAGAGAGATACTGCTGTGCACTGTGCACTTTGTGTGTGCACATGAGTGAGGGAGAAAGCGAGAGAGAGAGAGAGAGAGAGAGAGAGAGAGATTGTGGCTGTCTGAGACAAAAATACAAAAAATGATATGAATATGAAGATATCAGGCCTAAATCTGTGTGTGTGTGTTTGTTTGTTTGCAAAAGAGAGAAAGAGAGATCGAGTGTGTGTCTTGACTACAAATCAACTTCTCTTATCCATCTACGTAGATTGCCTCCATATTGGATGTTTAATATTTAACTATATCTGCTCTCTCGGGAGGCATGAAGATTGGAAGAAAGTTGGGAGGATGTGGGGTGTGTGTGTGTGTGTCTGTGTACATACACACAAGTATATACAAATGCAAACACAGCGCAGTGCTGACTTCTACAGATCTAAGTGTACACATAATCAGAGCCCTTCATCACAAAACCACAAACACTCAATATGCAATCAAGGCCATACAAATGAGATGGAAATGTATTCAGACAACACCTAGTGTCAAAATGTTAAGTGCAAGTTTCACACATGCCCCAGAATAACTACAGTGGTGCTGAAATAAATAAAAACTGATACCTTTACTAATTTAATAAGCACCATTGCCCAAATAAATACTGGTTCCATCCATCTCAGGTCAGCAAAAATAAGCAGTACATGCAACACAGACATGTAACTGCATTTTGATTTGGTACAGTTAGTTGGCAAACAGAAGCAGATACGAAGCAACGTTAGTTTTAGCATCTTTTAGCATAATTTGTGTCTCCATCAGCACTTTTTACAAACATGACCTGCTGAGAGATTTCAGTGTGAATATAAAAATATTTTACCTGCAGTCTTTTCAACCAAATTGGTTAGCTAAAATTGCCAATATGCTTAATAATTTCATTTAATGTGATGTGCACCCAATATACACAGCTTTCTTTAATCCAACCCCCAGTACACCACCCCACTATACTGAAAGTGCAGGTCAGTGTGTGCACATTGCATACTGTATGCATGCATTCCCACATTAACATGCAGGATATCCAGCACAGTGCATCCCTTTTTAGGCACAATTTAAAATGACATATATGCAGTCACTCTCATATACATTAATACAAAGTGACTCATTGCTATTTAGCTGGGTTTACCTACCCCACTCACAGAAACACTGACTCAGTTATTCACTCACAAATGCAAATTCTCAGGGGTTTTTTTTATGTTCACATTTAAATGGATGGTTCCTTGACATAAAACCAACAATTTTTTCACTCACCTGCTGTTTAGGGTGGGCTGATATGACAGTGAATATTGTAGAATGTGTAAATGTGTCATACCTCAGAAGTTTTGCATTTTATACCAGAACTGTGAACTCACAATCAGAGATACTAATTTGTGCTTATGAAAATGGCAGTTTTGAAATGAATGTGAAGGACTGCTTCGTGGGTACATTTTTACATGAATTTTTATGAAATTCCTCACTTGTTTAGCCGAAAACAGCTTCCAGTTTTCTTCAGCATTCACAGGGCTGTGCACTATGAATTCATCCCCAAGGGTTAGACTGTTAGCACCAAGCTGTATTGTAAAGTTCTGAGGCGTCTGAGGGAGAACATTCGGTGCAAACAACTTGAACTGTGCTGCGTGTCATTATGTCAGCCTTTCGCCTGCTCACAGTGTGTCAAAGCACCCTACTCACCAGATTTGACTCCCTGCAGCTTCTTCCTTTTCCCCAATACCAAATTTGAGTTGAAGGGTCATCATTTTGACACAATGGAGGAGATCCAGCACATGTTCCAGATGGTGGTTGAAACACTTAGAGAATAGGACTTAACGGGGAGCATTCCAAGCATGGCAGGAACACTGGGATTAGTGTATTGCAGCACGTTGTGACCACTTAGAAGGGTATAATGCCCAAATTTAAATGTAAATTCTCTTTAAGTCATTATATAATTTTCCTTTTGGACAAAAGCATCTGCACATAAACTAACTTCTACTGAAAAAATAGTCCCAAAGGAAACATTTTGAAGCTGAGGGATACAGGGTGACACAAAAAAAAGACATACTATTCTTTCCAAATCAGTGAATACCCTGAGAATCATTCCATTCAGACATACTGATGCAAGTTAATATATACATATAAATGCTTTGTTTAGGTGGGATTGGGCTTTAGTAAGAAAGTTATTTCAATTATGAATCTGCCAAACAGCTTTTGTGATCACACATAAGAATCAGGAAACTCTCACATTGGAGTTTTTTTTTCCTTACAAAATCTTAATTTCTTAAAATGTTTCATTTACCTGTTAATTGATTAATTACCACTTGTCAGTTTATTTGTGTATATTACACAAATACACCTACACTACTACTTTGCACATCTGCCTGTGGAATCTATATGACAGACGACATCAATAACACATGCATGGTCAAAGAAAAGATGCAGAACAAAGGGGCAGATGAAAAGAAAAAGTAGAAAGATTGAAGCAGAGGCAGAAGGCTCGGTTGTTTGTTGTTGAAAACAAAGTGCTTTTAAATGATTTACTTGTTCCCTGCATTGAAGTATTCCCTCATTAAAGAACAGCAGCCAGCTAGCCAGACTGCTGGATTTGCAGACAGACCAACTTGCATGCAGACACGCACAGCCCCTCCTGCACAAGCTGACTCGCAGTTATGCATTATCAAACACACACAAAAACACATGCAGGGCTACACAAACAGCATGCCCGGAGACAGAAGTGGGTCAGGCTAACCAGCTCGGTCTCACTACATTTGAAAAATGCAACGGGGTCCCGCTGTTTCACATTAGATACGACGGATGCAAACACGCTCATAAAAATATACGACATATGCACACTCACATACACAGTTTAGGGGAATATTCATGTATTCTCACACCAACATGCCCAAAAAGAGTATGTTTACTCTAGAAGTAAATACATTTACTTTTGAATGCAGCACACACTCTGTTACACATTTATTTATTCCCTTTGCTCAGAGATGTGAATACACAGAGGCGCTGTACATCTTCACATATCAGATTCAGTCTACAAATTAATTTACTCACGCATAGCTAAATGCATTTTTTTTTTTTACCAAAATCTCAAGCTTAGAACAAGATTTGGACAGCAAATCCCTCAGAAATACATTGTGTAAATCTCTTTAACAGTCATGACGGATATTTTCACTGGAAGATTAATTTCAAATGTACATCAGTGCTGCTCACTGGAGTTTTATGCTGTTGTACATGCAAACAGATCCTCATCACACACCCACGCACATATGTATGTGCATACAGCAGTGGAGATAAATCTCTATCAGCTCCATCAACAGGTGGAGGAATATCAGAGCAGAGCTGGAGCTAACGCCAGACAAGCCTGTCTTTCAGTAAACTGATGCCAGTGTTTGTGTAGGTCTCTGTGTGTCTGTTTCGTGTGTTTTGACACATTTATATTGGATACACAGCAAACGCTGAGCTATAACAGTGACATCCTTTCAGATCTTGAACTCCAGAACTGAGTGTGCCAGTGTTCACTGTTGCCAACATGAGCAATGGAAGCCCAATTTTGTCATCCAGGGAGCAAAGGAGGACTGCATCTTGTCACTCGTGAGGGGTTAGATAAATGACTAAGGGAGCGAGAAGATTAATGGCAGGCATATTTGCGCTGATGTTCCTGCTGCAAATAAACAAGCTGAGTGTTGGATACAGAAATATGGGAGGGCTGAGGAAGAAGAGCGGCACCAAAACGGGGAGGTGGAGTGGAATGATGAAATGAGGAGGAGCAGAGCAAAGGGGAAAGTTGAACTTTCCTTTAAGAGGCCATTTGTTTCCTCATCTGTTTACTCCTCTGTGCAGTTCTTTACCATGAAACCATTACGCCACTCGACTGTTGCTGTTCCACTTAGAGTATGAAGGACAGCATTGATGCAGAGGTTTCCATTTGGCATTTTTTATATCGTGGAAGTCTGAAATATGAGTATGAGGCAGTGGACCTCAGCCAGTGGGAGTGGCACACACTCAAAATTTCTTACTTGGCATGAGTTCAGATCATCTTGTCTACAACAGAGAAGAGAGATTAGGGCATATTTACTTATGAGCTCAGTGATGGATACTTTTTCCAACATGCAGTAGCTATCTGTACTGGTGCCAACATGTCTGCAGAGGGAAGATTTATGACAGCACATAATCTGAGCCATTATGACTAAATATCAGAAACGAAAAGCCACAAAAATCCTGGTTTATTTAATGTGTGACAGATGTTAATTTTGATGTATTAGAGGGAGCATGTGTTGCCACTTTGGCAGACTATTTATTAGATTTGTTTACTATCATTTTAGTAGATAAGGCCTTCACACTGTGACTGTTTTTAATCATTCCTGCTTTTAAAAATGTATTCTGCTTATATCAGTATTAATCTGCCAATTAAATATATAAACACTAAACTCACTTTTGACTTTACTTTCTTCTTTAACTGGTTCCAGGCACAATAACACAGTCCCTCTTCTTTCTCCACTTTGTACTGTCGTGCAAAGACATAACTCTGCATGACTTGGTTGGCTAAACAGAGCCCTCATGAATGAACTCCCCATACCTGTTTTTAATAATACCTGTGGGTCAAAGGTCAACTGGTAATAATTAACAAATCCTGTCTCTGTTTATAGGCATGGTGATTCTTTCTCTTAACTCCAGTTTCATTTCCTCCATTCTATTGTCAGGAAAAGTCAAATATAAAGATTAATAATGTGTTGTGATTCCTCTTCTCTTTGCTAGATTTGATTACCAGGAGCTCCTCCACAACTCCACATTCTGTTTGGTGCCTCGAGGTCGACGCTTGGGCTCCTTCCGCTTCCTAGAGTCACTGCAGGTAAATATATGTTATTCTACATAGTGTTCACCATGAATGTTATTTAATTTAACATGTCATAAATCATATTTTCATGCCTTATACCTGGGCCTTTAATGTTGGTTTCTCAACATTAGAGGCCCAGTTAACTCGAACAGCTGTTTACTGTGAGGAATAAGGTCCTAAAGATTGAACAGTTTTGTTGATTTCATGAGAGATTAACTCTATTTGTGTTCTTGTTCATGCATGTCACACACTTTCATGCGCTGATTAGATTTAGCAGTATTTGAGTCAGGATCTAACAGTTGGTGGGCTGTTTGCTTATGATACCGACACAGTCTCAATAAAGTAAATTAGATGAGTTTACTATCATGAAGCCAAAGTGGAATTTTGCTTATTTAGTTATGAATGGTTAATGTTATCAATTTAAACTTGGGTTCAAAACAAGTTTAAGTTGATGGATGTTTTACATAATCATTAATGTTGTAAAAATGGTGTAAAGTCATGTGAAAAAGAGAGTTTTCACAGGAGCCTGTACAGTCCTATCAAAGTACACCCTCACTGCTTCCATAGGAATTAAGATGGTAAGTAGCAGCCAGGTGCTGCTCATTAAATGCATTTGATTAATTGATGATCAGCAAGTGTGAGCGGCTCTATAAAAGTAGAGGTTTTGGCAGTTTGCTGGTCTGGAGCTTTCAGGTGTGTGTTAACACAATGCCAAGGAGGAAAGACATCAGCAATGATCTTAGAGAAACAACTGCTGCTGCCCATCAATCTGAGAAGGGTTATAAGGTCATTTCCAAACAATTTGAAGTCCGTCATTCTACAGTAAGAAAGATTATTCACAAGTGGAAAATATTCAAGAGAGATGCCAATCTTCCCAGGAGTGGATCATCCAAGCAAATTCACCCCAAGGTCAGACTGTGCAATGCTCAGGGAAATTGCAAAAAACCCAACAGCTATAACTCAGACTCTACAGGCCTCAGTTAACATGTTAAATATAAATTTCACAACAGCACAGTTAGAAAACGACTGAACAAATATGGCTTGTTGGAAGGGTTGCTGGGAGAATGCCTCTTCTCTCTAAAAAGAAATTGGCAGCACAGTATAGCTTTGCAGATTTGCACCTGAACAAACCAGAAGACTTCTGGAACAATGTCCTTTGTACAGATGAGACCAAAGTGGAGATGTTTGGCCATAAAGCACTGTGCCACATTTGGCGAAAAACAAACACAGCATATCGGAACAAACACCTCATACCAACTGTCAAACATGGTAGTGGAGGGGTGAAGCCTTCATTATATTCTCTTGCAGACACAGACGGTTGGAAATCCACCAAGTAGTCATTCCCGTTACACTTCTTTGAAGTCCGCTTGAAGTCCGCTGCCTGGTGCACCTGCGTAGTCGGTGCATTGTAATGTAAATTCTCCATGGACAAGTCCACGCAGTCACAAAAAACAGGCAGGCATGCAGACGTCTGCACGTACCCTTGCGTTCACCATCTGATGACGAAATTTACATCACTCGGACCCGAGCAGACCCTAGCAGACGTAGAAAGTATAATCAAGGCTTGATGATTTGAGCTTGTTTTGCAGCCATAGGACATGGAAACCTTGGAGTAATTGAGTCGACCATGAACTCCTCTGTATACCAAAGTATTCTAGAGTCAAATGTGAAGCCATCTGTCTGACAGCTAAAGCATGGCCCAAACTGGGTCATGTAACAGGACAATGAACCCAAGCACAGCAGGAAATCTACAACAGAAAGAAAAGAATCAAGGTGTTGCAATGGTCCAGCCAAAGTCCAGTCCTCAACCTGAGTGAAATGCTGTGGCGGGACCTTAAGAGAGCTGTGCATAAAAGAATGACTGTAAAAGCTCCATGAACTGAAGCAACGTTGTAAAGAAGAGAGGGCCAAACTTCCTCCACAAGAGACTGATAAAGTCATACAGAAAACAATTACTTGAAGTTATTGCTGCTTAGTTTTCAACAGGACTGCATAGAGTCCTGTGCAAAACTTTCTTTTTCATATGACTGTATGTGCTTACCAATCTTAATTATTTACTTGGCTTAGTGTGCCAAATATAGTAACATAAGAATGAAAAATCACGCAGAGTTATGCTCTTTATAAAATCCCGTTGTTGCTCATCCTGGATTCAGCCTGTTTGACTTTTCAGGACTCCCTAGTTTTGCTAAATCCTGCATAAACATTTAGCCAAAATCCCTGCATGTAATATGCTAAGACAATAACTATCAAAACATTAGCTGCTGGTTTTCAATTTTTCAATTTTACATTGTTAGAATAACCAAATTACACTTTTACAGGAAACAGCTCTGGCTGAACAAGATCCATCTGATATACTACCGTTCAATCAGCAAGGAAGTACAAAGGATGCAGAATGTTTATGTTCCAGAGCTGCGGTTTATGTAGTGTTTTTGGTTATTGACACCTTAATGGTCACATCTGCAAGTGTTTTCCCTAGACCATTGTGCTGTGTTGAATGCAGATTGGGCCATAAAGTCTTTATTTGCTATTTGAAAGGCCTTTTAGACTAAAATGGGTCCATTAACACACACAGACGCAAGCATGCACTTATGCAAACACTGGAATCGTTCATTTAAGTCCATCAGCGAAATGTGCAAATACACAAACAATAAAGAAACCACAGGCAGTGGAGTGAGAGAACAGTTTAAACCAGTCAGTGTGCTGTAGTTCTCACTCTGCCACCCAAGTCGATGGTCTCACACCAGTGCAGGAAGCAGCAGTGGCTGTTTTTAGATTTGCCGAACACTGAACTCTCTGGCTGCTACAGTGTTCCCTGGCTGCCCTGCTCTCTGGGGCTACGTGTGTGTATGTGTGTGTGTTTCTAACTGTGTGTGAATAGTCCGGAAGCATCTATGGGAGTGGCAGCCTGCCCCACCGCTGATGTCTGCTGAATGGGCAAATCCACACACAACCCACTTGGCTTGGCAGCAGGCAGCAGTCAGCAGTCATGGTCCCTTTCTCCTCCTGTCCTGCTTCTGTGTCCTCTCTTTCTCTTGTTCTCTCCTCCCTGCCATCCTCTCTCTTTTCCATTCAAGCCACTTTTCAAGATTTTTTGCTTGTGTACTATTTTTTTTTCCTTTGCCAGCAAAGCCCACAAAAGAACTGGCAATTACCACTGTGGTAGGAAACTTACTGCCAGCTTTCCAATATACACACAGACACACATTTGCACGCTCCTCCACATACACCATTGCTCAGAGCCTCCCCTTCTTCATCTCCCAATGCAAACAAACCAAAAACAACTACACAGCACAGAGACCTTCATTTTGCTCTACCTCCAGGCAGAGGGGGTTTTAAAATGTTTGAAGCTCACCCTCACAGTGCTTCCTCACTCAGGGAGAAGACTCAGGTGACCTGCTGCAATTTCAAATTAGAGGCCTTGGATAATCACTCTAGAATCTTCATTTTACCTTGTTTTAACCTGGTGCTAATTCCCACACACACACATACATGTACAAGTCCTGCTCGAGTGTCCTTCAGCAGGTTTATTCTCTGATGGAATGCTGGAGCGTGGAAGTCTCGATGGGCCGGAGAGAGTGTTTGATCTCCACAGTTTCAGCTGCTGATGCTGTTCTCTCTTG
>VUQI01015914.1:21947-36651 GCA_015106735.1 Paratilapia polleni
TAAAACAAAAAAAAAAAAAAAAAAAAAAGTAGACCCCCCCCCCAGACCAACAGACCACAGTCCCCAGACCACAGTGAGTAGAAAGAGGAATTGAGCAGGATGAGATGAGAGTGCTGCAGCTAGAAATTAAAAAAACAAAAACAAAAAACAAGTACACAAAGAGAAAATCTGATAGATTTACAGAGAGGGGAACACCAAAGGGGTGCAAGGGTAGCAAAAAAGGAGAACGACATCAAAAACCTGTCAGCAAATGAGGAAATAAGGCAACATCAAAAATCAACTTCAGTGAAGCATTATGCTGTAACATATCAACTGGTTCTTTCTTTTTCCCCGCTCTCTTTTCCTGCAGTGTTCCTCTTTCCCTGCGTATGTCCCCTCAGTGGTTGTACCTAATTAGTGCAGAGTGAGTCAGCCCTGTCAGCCACATCTGTGTTTGCATCTATATGAATGACAGTTTTTAACAAACCTCCAGGGTTCCCTAGGAAAGTAGAGATAGAAGTTACTGTTCATCCCAGCCACTCTATAGGGGTCTCTCTCTCTCTCTCACACACACACATATATACATTCAATTACACAGAAGCATTGATCATATTATCTGCTCAGTTTGGGATATCACAGTGCCAAGCAGCTGGGGCTGCACTCCTGCAGACAACATTGTATTCATGCAGCTGTAGTATGTCAAGCTATGGCATTTACTGCCAAAGGGGAGCCCAAGCCAGCAGCTAGGAGGGCTGAATCAGAAGGAGCCTATTCTGACTCACTGGATGTCAACGGTGGGTGTAAGCTTGCCTTTGGCTGCGAATTTCACATGGCATTCTCCTGGCATTCTCTGCGTGTTACCAGTTTCAAAATCCGCTTTTCTTTGGGAAACAACAACAACAACCTCCAATATTGCAACCTACATGCTTAAAAAAAGGAAAGTTCTGATGAAGATTTTTTTTTTATTCTACAATAAAGCAGGCCTGCCTGGTTGTTGGGTGGTTTTATATATTTTCAAGAATTAATCGTGCATAGCCAGAACTATCTATATAACACGGTGTGATAATGACAGTTTTTGCCTCCCAGCATGCAAATGTTCCACCAAAAGAAGTCTCCGCCCCAACATAATTTTGCAACCTCACTACATCCTGGGTTTAGCGCCACCCAGTACGATTGTGAGTGGTTTAAGGAACACACAAAAGCATTTTTACTCTATGTTTCCACACTATAATAGAGTGATAATGGATCCAGTAAGACTATTTTTTAGCACTGTGGAAATAGGTCGGGCTATAAGAAACTAGAAGGAACCCACTTTATGTACAGCTGCTAAGAGCTATTACATATTTTGCTGTGTTTGTCCTGCATTATATAAGTTGGTTTGTCATTTTTGCTGTCTCTCTAAGACTCTTTAAATTCTTATGTGTGTGTGTCCAGGCGGCGTGTATCCCAGTACTACTGAGTAACGGCTGGGAGCTGCCATTTTCTGACGTCATACAGTGGAACCAGGCGGTCATTGAGGGAGACGAGAGATTACTACTTCAGGTAACAGACATAAGCATTTGCAAGTGTACACACGCAACTGAACACACCTACAAAGATGCAAACAGACATTGTGTTGATGGCCAGATGTACAATCAGGATGTCCAGAGTGGAAGCCCAAGGTCTTAGCATACCAGTGGGCTACTACTGAGCAGTGTTGGCAAGTCAAGTTTAATAGATCTGGATCCAAACAGCAGCCAAGCTGCACAAAAAACAGAGTAAACATCTTGAATTTTGCAAAATCACCTTGGATTAGACAAAGTTGAGAAATGTTACCTCCCTTTTTTGGAATTATGCCATTATTTGGCAGCAACAGTAGCCAGGAAACATGTGAAGGGATGTGATATTCAACAAAGAACCAAGCTTAAGAGATCTAGTATATATCTTTACCTCCCCATTTTTAATTAGATGTTCATTTATTATATTTTTAATAGAATAAACAAATTTTAAGAAAAACAAAACGACTAAACCCCACCTCATAAGGTTTGCAAAGATTGGTGGCCACTATTTTTCTCTTTATATCTGTGTAACATGCAAAGAGGCTGACTTAGTTTAAATGTAAAACATGGACATTGGAAACATCCATCATGCAGGGCTACAAGGCAGGCATTACCTGTATCAAATGGTGCGGTTACAGCTTGGAGCCCCTTTGAGATTAAACACCCCAAAAGGCCTTAATCCAGCTTTATTTGAAAAGCACTCGCTCTCTCGCCGTGTCTCCTTGTTACACAGACGCACAAATAAACACAGCGAGTGAGCAAAGCCGCTTCTCTCCCAGCTACAACCTTTATCTCTCTCTCTCACACGCAAATTACATCATGTCTCCTCTGCATTGATCCGCTTCGATCTTGACCAATAGAGGACGTGAATTGGCATTCAGCTAATGAGCAGGAACAAGCTCCCTGGAGCTCAGACCAGGGGAGACATTTTCAAATTAGGGAAGTATTGGTTGAATGAGCTGACCTCATCAGTGGAATTTCTGCACACCTGCAAAAGTCTCACATGGAAACACACATACATTACACGCAGATATTCACATCGTCTATTTGTCTATGATCTGAGCGCAACTAATGCAAAGCTGAGTGCAGGGAGACACAGTAGACAAAGTGAGGACTACACCACAATAGTGAAGCTGTCCTTAACATGCACTAAAAAAGAATAAGGGAAAGGACAAAGCATACAGAGAATGAAAATGTAGGAGCAGTATAATGTAATGCAACACTGAGGAAGGTGTGTGATGAAAAAGAGGCTGAGAGATCAAGGACGAGAATTTTTAAAAATGAGAGAGAGATTTTTGTGGTCTCCCAGCACTCATTAGAAACTGTGAAGACTTCAGGGCTTAGAATCAACTGCTCATACTTTTCTCAGTTCGGCATGGGTTTCTCCCACTTTGACTCAAAGAGCTCAACTCTCTAAGTGATTAAATCAATTTTGGTGGTTCATTTGAAACCCCCAATTTATCCTCACTAATTAAGGTCTCATTATCTGAAAGACAGGGCCTAAATCAGATCTGTGTCAAATGTTTTAGGGGGCCAAATTAAGCAACCCCTTAAATTAGTTTGTGTAGTTTCTCTTTATCTCTTTTGTAGTCGATTTTAAAAGGTGCAGCTTGCTTAAAACAACAACCGCCAAAGGAAAAATCTTTGTGGCTATTTTTTTCTGTTGCTCTGTTTAATTTCTTTTTTTTTTTGTCTGAATTAGTTTTTCTTCTAATCCTTTCTCTTCAGGTGCCATCTACAGTGAGAGCAGTAGGGAATGAGAGAGTCCTGGCACTAAGACAAAGGACCCAGATGTTGTGGGAAGCCTACTTTTCCTCTGTGGACAAGATAGTCCTCACCACACTGGAGGTCAGGCCAAAACACAGACAAACTCTCAATAATAAGGTCCAGCCACAGAAAAACCGCCAGAGATTGTCGGGAGAATCCAGAGTCAGACATTGTCCAAAGACAAATTCCAAATGTGGTCTCGCTATTTGAAACACTCGGGTTCAGAGAAGGGGTGGTGCCTGGGTAGGGCATGCAGGACACCCTTAAGTAACCCTTAAGTTACTTAAGCAGGTAACTTCTTCAGAAGGTTACCTGCTCTGTTCTCACTTCATTCTACAGCTGGCAGGATCAAGTCATTTTATTGTCAGATTTGACAGTTCTCACATACATCTCTATTGAATAATATATAAGTTCAGGTGTAAGTTCAAGTATTTTTGATGTTTGGGTCTAATAGCTCACTGAACTATCTCATAAAATAGTTTATCTCTACACATGCAGTCACTTTGGCATTTGATTCTTTTTTCAGTCTCTTACTTGTAGTTCCAAGTTGGTTAATAAGTAATCTTAGACCAGGGCTAGTACTGTAGCTAGTGCTAGTAGGCAGATAATTGATTTTTGGTGAAGTCCTAGCCAGTTTGGAACATGCTAGAGTTATTAATGAGGTAAATATTTAGCAAGCTTATTAGGTTGTTGCTAACTGAACATACTTCACACTGTTGACTCTTGTCTCATGCCTATAGACTATATATAATAGATGTACATACAGTGATGTGAAAACATTTTCACAGGAGGATATCCAGTCCTGTGAAAAACTAAGAAAATTAAGAGGGTAAGTAGCAGCTAGGCGCTGCTAATCAAATGCACTTGATTAACTGATCATCAGCAAGTGTGAGCACCTCTATAAAAGCAGAAATTTTGTCAGTTAGCTGGTTTGGCGCATTCAGGTGCGTGTTAACACAATCTTCCCAGGAGTGAACGTCCCAGCAAATTCACCCCAAGGTCAGCACAATAAGAAAAAGACTGAACAAGTATGGCTTGTTTGGAATGGCTGTCAGGAGAAAGCCTCTTCTCTCTGAAGGAAAATGGCAGCACAGCTTAGGTTTGCAAAGTTGCATCTGAACAAACCACAAGACTTCTGGAACAATGTGCTTTGGACAGACGAGACCAAAGTGGAGATGTTTGGCCATAATGCACAGTGCCACATTTGGCAAAAACCAAAAACAGCATATCACTACAAACATCTCATACCAACTGTGAGGCACAGTGGTGGAGGGGTGATAATTTGGGCTTGTTTTGCAGCCACAGGCAGTCATTGAGTCACTGACCATGAACTCCTCTGAATACCAAAGTATTCTGGAGTCAAATGGGAGGCTATCTGTCCTACAGCTAAAGCTTGGCTGAAACTGGGTCATGCAACAGGACAATGATCCCAAGCACACAAGCAAATCTCAAGCAGAATGGCTGAAAAAGAAAAGAATCAAGGTGTTACAATAACCCAATCAAAGTCCAGACCTCAGCCTGCCACAGCATTTCAACCTGATTGAAATGCAGTAGTGGGACCTTAAGAGAGCTGTGCATAACAGAATGCCTGCAAACGTCAATGAACTGAAGCAACGTTGTAAAGAAGAGTGAGCCAAAATTGCTCCACAACCATGTGAGAGACTGATAAATCATACAGAAAGCGATTACTTGAAGTTATTGGTGATAAAGGTGGCTCTACAAGCTATTAAATCATGGGATGTACTTAGTTTTTCACAGGACTGCATAGAATCCTGTGAAAACTTTCTTTTTCACATGACTGTAGCAACAGTGACATCAGCCATTGGTTAGTAAAGTCCTATTATGAAGCCTCAAGTTGTCGTCATCTTGATATTTTGAAACTGCACATGACAAGCGAGGGGTGGATCTGACTGAGAAACGAAGAGCAGCTCTATGCTCATACAGCGATGAGTTTACAGTCACAACTATATCCACCATACAGCATATCCTGCTCTGTACTCATTTTTGACTCAAATGGGACTGGAATTTCCAAATCAGCTTTGCTTGTATAATTAAGCTTTGACCCCCCTAGTGTCCCACAAATATGGGTGATGTGGGTAATGCTGCAAACCTAGCTGAATTCTTTTTCCCTGCTACTCTACAGATCTATTCAGAAATGTGCAGAACTTAAAACCTTTCCAGTGAAAACAGCCACTGCTATAAACACAGCTGTAGTTGCTACCTCTGTGCAGTTTACTGCCTGTGTCCTGTATCATCAGTCCTCTTTCAGAGGAGAGTTTTCATATTTGAATCAAACCAACCTTCTATCATTATGATTACAGGGTCAGAGCCTGGCCTATGCTCTATATTTCCACTCTTTTACTATCTCAGCTTTGTGTTGAACTAGGTCTGTGAAACATTTCAAAGCAGGTCACATCCGATCCACCTGAATTGTTAGAGAAATCCCCTAATGTATAGAAATTATATATCATTACTTTGTAAATATCAGTCTCAACCTGTCAGTTTCTGCCTCACTGCTCGCTATTATTACTTTTGTTATGCTACAGATCAGGTTTTTTTTTTTTTAAAAAAAGCTTAAACAAGAGAAACAAAGAGCTCCTTGGATTTTTCCTTAATTTTCCCAGTACTAGTGTCCAGTCTCGCTCTCAGAGTATCTTTCTCTGTGCACATATTGTTTTACCTTTCTGTCTTTGAACAAGCTACAAAGAAATGTACTTCAAAGGTAGTTACTCTGGCTTAGAGAATGTCATTTGAAGGTTGGCCCAACAGTTAGATGATGCATGAAAAGAAATACCAAACCTCCTTATATGAGAAGTTTCTGCACACACTGCTAATGTCAATTTCAGCACATAAAAATGTAGGGAGGCCACAGATTTAACCCTGCTGAAATCTGAAGAAATCAAAAAGTGAGAGGTAGACTTTGTAATCTGATGTTATTAAGGGAAGTGTGGAAGCTCCTCGTTTATTTGCTGTTTGGAATTTATGCAAGAGATAATAACAGAGAGGTTCTGGAGGTTAGTGATAAGCTGCTTATATACAATACATACACCATGTAGAGGGGAACCCCTCCCCATGGGAGACAGCTGTGCAGTCAGCTTGAGGTCAGGGAGGCAGAGGGCTTCAGATACAAGTGTTGCTGCTGCATGGACACCTCCTGTTGGTGTACAATGGGAAGTACACAGATCCTGTCATTACAGACTGCTAAAATATGCAGAGACAAGTGTGTCAGGACTTGAACTGCAGTGCAGTTTATATTAAGCTCTAAAACTCTCATGCACTGGCTTAGAAAGGAGAAAAAAAAAGAATGTGGTGCAGGCTTATACTAGATGAGCACAACAGCCACTTTACTGCATAAAGCCAACATGTTCTCTCTACTTCTCACGTCGCAACCCACATCGAGCCTCATGCAGTTTTTTTTTTCTTTTCCCTCTTTAGATTATTAAGGACCGTGTATTTTCTCACGTATCGAGGAACAAGTACATGTGGAACTCCCTGCCAGGAGGTCTGCTGGTCCTGCCAGAGTACTCCACTCATCTTGCACATTTCCCTTTCTACTACCTTGGATTAGGTAAACACACACTTCATTTAAATGAATCAGTGCAGCATGCAAATCTTGATTGCACACTAAGGATGTCGGAAGTGAGATGAATAATCAACACTCTACCAGCAAATTGTAATCAAATATTTACTTAGGTCCTTGTCTGTATTGGTCTTAATTTTGCAGTCCTGCCAAAATTTGTTACAGATATGGCTTCCAATTCTTTTATGCTGTTTAAATGACTCTGATTGCGTAAGCATTTGTAGAAAACTTGAACACTCTTGGTGAAACTGGTGCCGTCTATGTCTTGCTTTGAGTGGCAGCATTGCTCATTCTTCATAGTGGCTTTAAATTGTTCTGATGATCTTTAACTGATTAATACAGATACACATTTATTAGTTTGGGCTTAGAGGAGGAGTACCTTGTAAGTATTCAGACAGATAACACATTTCTTCATATGTGCATATCTTTGTTTCCTGACCTTGCTCAGGAGTCACTCCAGGACAAGAGTTTACTGCTGTCATCCACGCTGTCTCTCCATTGGTCTCCCAGTCTCAGCCAATCATGAAGCTACTTCAGGTGGTCTCTAAGTCGAAGTACTGCTCACAGGTACATACTTGGAGATAACGTTATGACTAAGTTACATAAAAATTAGGCAAAAACTGTATGGTGCATGTACAGTTGCTTCAGAAAGTAGTCAGACCCCACTTCACTTTTTGCTCACATTATAATATTGTAAATTTTACTTTAAATGCATAATATGGTGAGTTTTCCTATTAAGCTACACTCAGTAAACCATGAAGACAAACCAAAAACATCTTAAGGATATTTTGAAAATTTATTCCAAATCCTTCCATCGTAAAATCAACCATACGGATCCATCCGCTGTGGCGACCTCTTGTGAATGAGGAAGCGGCCGAAAGAAGCTTTTGTTACAAATTCTTTCATCTATCCATTTTCTTAACTGCTTATCCTGGAGCCTATCCCAGCTTTGTTGCAAATCAAAAGCTCAAATTCCTTATTTGAAAAGTTCATTGCTGTAGCGCTCCAAATGTTTGTCAGGTTCTCTTCTGTTTATTTAATTCCTCTTTAGATAAATCCTGTTGTCAGCTGAATGGATTGCAGTTTAGTTTGTGTATATAAGATTCAGTGATGTCATGGCAAAATCATAGAGGTACAGAGCCCATTAGTTTATAAAACTGTGGTGCAATGGCCTCCATATTTGAGAGATGAAAGATTTGCTCTTCATAGAGTTGTGCATCTGGCCAAGCTTGAGTAACCAAGCAAGAAGGGCCATGGTCACGGAAGTGACCAGGAATCCAACAGTCACTCTAACAAGCCAATAAAACCTCTCTGCAGGGATGGAAGGACCTGAAAAAAGGGCGGCCATCTCAGCAGCACTTCATCAATCAGGGTTTTATGCTAAAGTGGCAAGAGAGAAGCTGAGTAAAACAGAGATGTCCTTAAAGAAAACCAGCTCCAGAGCACATGTGACTTGAGACCAGGAGGGCTGTTTACCTTCCAGCGTGACACTAAACCAACATACATACATGGTTTCGGGACCAGACAAAGCCCAAACTTAAACCCCATAGAGCATCTTTGGAGAGACCTTAAGATGGTAGCTCATAGAGGATCCTAAATCCAGGTGTTTTTGAGAATTACTCAAGAACATTGCTGTTCTTGCTGGAATACTTTGGCATATAAGAGATTTCACTTTGTCATTTGGGGTAACTGAAGGTTGATTGTGGGCAAAAATGTAAACCCACCAATATAAAATGAAATCTACATTGCAATGAAGAGTGCAAAAATGAAAGGTGTCTGAATACTTGAATACCTGAGCGGACCATCATATTATGGTGAGGGAGCATACCTCTGCTATCACTGACTGATTGATGGCAGCTGCTTTTCTAATCAGTCTAACGCATCTATATGTCGATGTGTTATATGAGCTTCACTCCTCTTCTATTCTAGATCATCATTCTGTGGAACAGCGAGAAACCGCCACCCAGTCGGAGCAAATGGCCTCCTATGCCTGTCCCCCTCACTGTGACAGATGGCAGGAGGAAGGTGAGGGCCAGTGCCACTCACAACTCAAGCTGAAGCCTGCTCTGACGTCTGAGTGACAGAATGACGAACTGTCACTCGCTCAGTCCGTTTATGCGTCTCTCACTCTCTGTCCATATCTGTTAATCTATTTTTCGCCCTGATGTCTCTTTTTCTGTCTTTCTTCCTATCTGTGTTTATCTGACGTGTCCACCGATCCGTGTAGCATTTACTTTTATAGATGCTACTCATTCTCAGCCTTTCTTCTATGCGTGTCTTTTTTCAGTCTGGTTTTTTTTTTTTTTTTTTTTTTTTTTTTCCTGCTGTTTTTTTTTTTTTTTTTTTTTGCTTTTCTTCCCAAGGCAAAATCTATAGTGATTCACTCATCCCAGTCACTCAACATGATTTACTGTATTTCATAATCTCTCAGAGCACAAGCCAGCCATCCTACAGGCTACAGTACCGGAGATAAAACTAGTGACTTTGTTTTTCTCGCAGACCACCAGTCGGTTTCTACCTCATGTTGCCATAGAGACAGAAGCAGTGCTGAGTCTGGACGAGGATACGGTCCTACTGACAAGTGAGGTGTGTGGACATGTGATTGTGAAACACATAATACATACAGCAGAATCACCCACTGTACATGAATTAATTAACATTTCCAAACAAACTAAAATGTGGCAGCAATACCCGAGTCTTCCTTGTCTGTACTTGCAGGTGAACTTTGCCTTCTTGGTGTGGCGGAGCTTCCCTGAGCGGATTGTAGGCTACCCTCCCAGGAGCCACTTCTGGGATCCCCTGAAGCGGGCTTGGGGCTACACCTCAAAATGGACCAACGAGTACTCTATTGTCCTGACTGGAGCTGCCTTCTATCACAGGTAGGGAAATAAATAATACAGGAATCACCATTTAGAGATACAAATGCATGTTTTTTGTTTGTTATTTGCTATTACTAGTCTTTCAATTAAAGGTTCAAAAGGAAAAAAAAAAAAGAAATCTTCAGTTTAACCACTCGGCAAAATCTGGGTTTGTCTCACTTTTCCGGTGGCAGATAAAAGACTGTTTTAATTTGCTATCACATGATAGCAGGAAAGTTTGTTTGGAATTAGAAGGATTTCTACATTAATTGGTCTGATCTTCAGTCACTTTTATAGACACAGTCTGACTTAACTAAAAACAGCAAAACATTTTTCATGTCACTTTTTTTTTCCTTTATCACGTCTGTGCTGGAAAAAGTATGTGAAACTCTGTGGTAACCGTTTCTTCTATTTGGAGTCAGGTGTTCCAATTATAGAGATGAGATTGGCGGTGCGGGCTGACGTGTCCTTCCCTATAAAAGTCTTTTTTGTTTAGGTTCCTAACTGAGTGAAATGACCTAGAAGCAATTAAGTGGCAGCCATAGTTAGAGCTGATCGAATTGCCTAAATGCTATATGCTTCAATACTTCTTTTGTTATTCCTTTAGTATTAGAAACACTCTACCATCCTATATGATACCAGCTATTGCACAGATCCACAGATTCTCTTAGTACTGCAGTTGTCTTTGAAAAGATCACACCAAGAGCACCATGTACAATGCAGAAAGATTGGGGAAAAAAACTCAAGGGTAACACCAAAACCATCGCAGAAATCTTTACAACACACTGAAATGTTTGTTCATATTTCCACTATATGAGAAGAGATACAGGATAGAATGGCCTTAATGGAAGGACACAATACTCTTCAAAAACGAAAACATTACAGCACCTGCTAAATTTGCGAGGAAACAGCCTGAAGTTTCACAACACTTCTGGGGACAATGTTCTGTGGATAGATGAGACAATAGCTGAACATTTTGACAAAATGGCACAATGCAGTGTTTGGAAGAAATAAAGTGTTACACACCAACACCAAAATCTCAAGTATGGTGAAGGGAGCATGGTTTGCGGCTGTTTTGCTACCTCAGGGGCTGGATGCCTCGTGGTCACCGAGGAGACAATGAATTTAAAAATATATTGAAAAATTTTTTGCAGGAGAATGTCAGGGCAGCAGTCCGTGACCCAGAGAGTCACCCCAAAGGCTGGATGGTGCAACAAGAGACTGATCCTAAGCACATAATATAGTCAGCAGCAGAATGTTTGAAAAGGAAGAAAAGTCAGGTTATGGTACAGCCAAGTTCTGACCTTAATTCAACTGAGATTCTGTAGCATGACCTGAAGAGGGCTGTTCAGTCAATGCATCCCAGAAATATTAATGAACTGAATCAGTTTTGTAGGAGGGAAATGGTCAAAAATTCAGTTCTTACTGGTGTGCAAGCTCCAGGAGTTCCTAAAGCTGCTAAATTCAAGAGGTCACTTATTTTTCCAGCCTGCACTGTGACTTCTTACTTGATATGTTCTATAAAATGTTTGTTCCAAAGGCTTTCTTTTGCAACTGCAACTTTTGACAAACTAATACAGACCTGACATTAAAATCTCAAAACAGACTGCTTTTCAGAGATTAAAAAGTAAGAGCACGGGACAATTTGAACTGCAACAGCTCCGAGCATAATGGCACGAATATAAACACGACGAGCAATAAGGGAAACTTAAACAGAAAGAAAAGGTATCAAGAATAATTATGTATTTGTGTGAGCAAGAGGAAAAGAAAAGCCGAGAGCGAATTACTCAGGGATTACTTCAAGCAGTTTGATTAATTCGAAAAGCCTGAAGTCGATTATGTGCAATGGGAGAGGGATGGGAGTTCTTATACAATGAGAATGTAATTACACCACAGACAGGGTACTTTAAAAGGTGTTGAAACCTTGTGACATTTTGAGACAGTGCGGTCATTATTGTCAGCACTTTCAATGAAAACACATCTTCTTCATGCTAATTTGAATCTCTAAAGCCTATAGACACATCAGCATCGCCTCAAATACCTCTTTTCACTGCTTAAACAGAGAAATAACTAGTAGTCAGCCTATAAAACACGCCTTGCTCAGTGTGGGAATAGATAATTTAGTCTTTATCTAATTTTTTACTGCATACCATATTAGTAAACTGATCTGACAGAGCTCCTAGACTCAACTGCAGCAACTTACATATAGATAAATGTGGTCGATTTTGCTTGTGGAGCACAATTAAATCTTATTTAAAGAAGACAGTGACAGTCTGAAAATGTAATAGTAACTAAATTGAAAGCACTGCAGTAGAATCTTCACCCTTAAAACTGATAGTGGAGACCATATGCATTGCACCACTGGTGTTTAGTCGGTTGTGCACTGTAAAGCTCAAATCTCACTGGGGGAGAAATCATTAACCAGATGCATATAATCGGCATACATCACACCATCTACTGCTTTCTGTAGAGGTCACCATGCCTGTTAACAGATGGTTTCTTGACCTCCACTCAGTTGTATTATGTTAAATTTTTTATTTTAGGTTAGTTGAGGCACTTTTACAGTAAAGACATTTACTGTATTATGGGAGGCTAAAATTGTCATTGCAACTACTACAAGTGAGGCCGAAGATCAGGTAGAGCAAACTGGCAAAAGAAGTGGCAAGAGAAAGATTTAAACAGTACTTTTCACCTAGCACATAGAGGTGGTCGGTGACAAAATAACAGCAATTCAAATGTTTTTCTTTTTCACGTCTCTTTATTATATAAAGAACCATTACCCGCTGATTTCAAGATTACATGGAGCATTGTCTGTGTGTGTGTGTGTGTAAAACACTTTTAACTTCCCCACAGGTACTACCACTACCTGTTCTCTCACTACCTGCCCCAGTCCCTGCGGACTCTGGTGGATCGCACCTCCAACTGTGAGGACATCCTTATGAACTTCCTGGTCTCTGCTGTGACTCACCAGCCACCAATTAAAGTGGCTCAAAGGAAGCAGTACAAGGAACTTCCTGGGCCACAGGTAGGCAGCACGTTGTGTTTAATGCTATAGTCTCTGGTGCTGTTGACTCAGTTGTCAGAACAGGATTGGATGCTAAATGGCATGTCCCTGTCCTGTCTCCCAGGGTACGAAGAGCGTCCCCTGGGCCAACCCGGAACACTTCAATCAGAGGCAAGAGTGCATCAACACCTTTGCCAACTGGTTTGGCTACATGCCCCTGGTGCATTCTCAGTTTCGCCTGGACCCCGTCCTCTTCAAAGATCAAGTGTCTGTCCTCCGCAAGAAGTACAAGGACTTGGAGAGGGCGTAACATTTATGGACAAACAGAAAAGCTAGGGAGCACTGAAGTCTTGTTTAGAGGTATTTTGGACAGACAAAATGGACCACTCAGTGGCAGAAAATCAAGACATGTCATTTAAAGACTGCATGGGATGTGGACAAAGAGGCAGTTGGGTCCATTTGTGACATGGACAAAGTACAATCATGGACTATATGGATATAAATATTAAGAGAAAGGGAACTATAAAAGCGCTTCAAATGCTTCTCCAACCTCCATGAGTCTGAGAAATTTGGGGCCCTAAAATAGTCCCTATGGTTGGTTCTCTCACTGAGAAAGGACAGTCTCTGTCAGACAGCTTAAAAAAAGGAACGTGTGTGAGCACAGCGCTACTGCAGTGGCAATGAGGAGGGAATGACTATCTCATGCCAGGAGCACCCAAGGGACTGGTATTGGTGCCATGCACTCCGGCTGGCAACGTGTGTCTCCATGTTACTGTGCAGGGACTGTTGCCAAGGAAACAGATCATTTCACATTAAAATGCTAACTGTAAGACCAATAAAGTGATTTATAAATGCAAACTCTAGCACGGTGCTGCAGAATGTTCACATATTTTGTCCCATAATTGCAAAACACATTCTGTGTGGCCGAGACTTACATTTCCAAAAGAGATGGAGTTCACGTTTTAATTTAAGGTACAAGCAACAAAGATAACATATCAGAGAGGTAACTTGTCCATCTTGTATCCTGTAATGCTAAAAACCTATGAAAAGGATCATCTAGTTCTGGCTACATTGCTGAAGATGATACTGTCACCCGGTCTCTTGAAAAACACGCACAAAAAATAGAAATATGTATTTAGTGTGGAATCAATCACATCAATAGTATCTTCAAATGAACAAGCAGAATCTATAGGTAAAAGGCCAAAAATGTTTATTCCAGAAGATTTCTTGTTCTTTAGTCCAAGTTGGCGTTTGAGAAGGCTTTGGTTACATGCGGATAAATGGTCCCCATGGAGAGCAAAAGAGGGACTCTATTTGCTGGAAGGTAA
Source organism: Paratilapia polleni (assembly GCA_015106735.1). Classification (NCBI taxonomy): domain Eukaryota; kingdom Metazoa; phylum Chordata; class Actinopteri; order Cichliformes; family Cichlidae; genus Paratilapia; species Paratilapia polleni. Next base: position 36,002 of record VUQI01015914.1, read on the forward strand.
TCAGGTAAATGCAGGTAAATTTTAAAAACAATGACCAATGGATAAAACAGGAAGTCTTGAACAGAATATCGCTTATCTGAATAGCCTGGCTACACTGGACTAAATTTCATACTACTCCTGCATACATACAGCTCCGGAGAAAGACCACTGCAAAATTATCAGTTTCTCTGATTTTGCTATTTATAGGTATATGTTTGAGTAAAATGAACATTTTTGTTTGAGTCTGTAAACTACTGACAACATAACTCCCAAATTCCAAATACAAATATTTTCATTTAGAGCATTTATTTGCAGAAAATGAAAAATGGTCAAAATACCAAAAAAGGTCCAGTGTTTTCAGACCTCAAATAATGCAAAAAAAAACCAAGTTCATATTCATTTTTAAACAACACATTACTAATGTTTTAACTTAGGAAGTGTTCAGAAATCAGTATTTGGTAGAATAACCCTGATTTGCAATCACAGCTTTCATGCGTCTTGGCATGCTCTCCACCAGTCTTTCACATTGCTGTTGGGTGACTTTATGCCATTCCTGGCGCAAGAATTCAAGCAGCTCAGCTTTGTTTGATGGCTTGTGATTGGGATAGGGTGGGCCGTGAAGGATCCACCCGATGCATCCTTCAAATCCCGGGAAAAGAAGGACGCATTTG